>JBBPCX010069391.1:0-11405 GCA_037974365.1 Hydrocynus forskahlii | reverse complement strand
TCCGCCCTCTGCCACCTTCTTTACCAGACCCAGGGAGGCCTCAACCCACCAGGTAACTCAAATAAAGAAAGAAAATAATTAATACAAATAAGTGACAACTACATTGACTAAATGTGCGTGCTTCATTCAGTAAACATAATTGTGACTAATAAAGTAACTTAAATTAAACTGTGTGTTTTAATTTAAAATGTTTGTAACTAAACAACTAACATGTGCTAGGCCATTTGTGAGGGTAGTGTATACTTTCCTGTGTCGCTGTAGTGTCGGCCATCACACAGACATAAATTGTATTTTTGCACCATCAAGGTGATTCAAAGCAAAATGTGAAAAATGAAGGGTGGCACTTTTGCATAGTACTATATCACATAAAAGTTAAAATTGCTCAAATCAAGTCACATGTTCAAAAAATCCAACCACGAACATGATTTTAAAAAAACCAGGTTTCTTTCTGTTTATACCGTCTGGCTAAATTCAGATTCACCTGTATGAACACGGCCTAGGCATTGACTGCCCCTCCCTAATCAACGTATTCATATTACTATGGCAGCTGGCCTGAATGTGCAAGCAAATGTGAGCACAGACCAAGAAATGAATCTGCAGTGTGAACGTGCCCTCAGGTCTCACACCTCACCGCATGGGCTGTGATTTTTGTGTGTGTTCACCGACATTCAGTTAAAAGCCTGGAAGCAACACAGCTCTCCCTCAGGTGCTGCCCTGAAGACTGAAATTAACTCACCTGTTTAGAGTGACTCATTCAGAGCTTGAGTAAGTTTATGTCCAGAAACACACCCACACACTTCTAAGTCTGTGACTGTGCTGCTAATGAGGAGCGCGCGCACACACACAGGTTACTCAGACCACAGGGCGAGCTGTAACAATTGTAACTTGCCGCAGGCCTTTGTCTTTGACCCAGATCAAGTAGGCCTTGACACCACGAGAGAGGGAGACAGGGAGAGAGATGCGGAGAGAGAAAAAGAGAAACAGAGAGAAAAGGAGAGAGTGAGAGGACAGAGGGAGAGAGAAGGAGAGAAGAAAGGGAAAGAAAAAGAGAAAGAGAGAAAGAAAGATTGAGAGGAGAGAGAGAGAAAGCGAAAGCGAGAGAGAGAAGAATTGGCAGAAATGGAGAACAGGAAATGGGAAACGGATGCTCCCTGGTTAAATGTCCTGTTCGACAGTTTCCATAACAACTATTACACCAGCTCCACTGTCGATCATTAAAAACAGCACTTTAACTTGTTTAGCGCACGCAGAGGAGAACGAGAGGCATTTTCTCTACTGTACACTCAGTCACCCTCACTCACCAGGCCTCCACTGTGTGTGTGTGTAAAAATGGACAGAAGCAGCTAAAAACAGACTCTGTGAACCTCAATGCCTGAGTTTTGTCCATCTTCAGCCTTACAGCATTAAAATTAAATATAAGACTCTAACAATTGTAGGGTGGAATCTAATGAATACTTTGTCTGCTGTAATTAATACTACTACTAATTATTATTATTACTATTATCTGGTGACCTGTCCAGGGATAGGCTCTAGCACCCACACTACCTTGGTTGAGGATAAGCAGTTCAGAGAATGAATGAATGAATGGATGGATGGATCTTTGATTTTAAGACAAAAAAATCATTTCAATTTTTGCAAAATTCCCCCATAATTTAGTGGCTGAAAAATTTAGTGGCTCAAAATTCCCCCATAATTTAGTGTTTTTTGTGTGAAACGGTTCATTGTAGAGAATCAGATTTCTTTTGGTAGGAGGTGAATGGAACCAGACATCTCCAACACACACACAGCTCTGTGTGTCTGAATGTTTCTATGGATGTTGATGATGGTAAAATAGTAGAGAATCTAAATCATTTTCTTAGGGGACTATTTTGCATCACAATGCCTTGCATGTATCTCTCCACCATGTATGGGTATGGTTTAGGACTAAAAGCTGCTCAAAACTAGAACAATGCCCAGGCGTCAGGCACTGCAACCATAACCATTTCATGGAATTACTTCCTGTGAGGAAGATTTTAGAGGCAGGACGCCTGGTTCTATTCACAACCACTGTGAACAGCTCTGACTGTATGTCCAGAGGAGAGCGTCTCACACCAAACTCACTCTGAATGACTGTTTACATCTTAAACACTTCATTATCCAGAATGTTGTAAAAAGTGTTGTAGTTCCCCTTTAAAAGCTGTAATTCCTGGTAGAACAGGTTTCTGACCAACACCAGCTTTAAGTTGGTCTGACTGTCTTTTCATAAATAAAGTTCTGTGATGAACATTCAAATCAATCTTTAAGAAAATTGATTCATTGTGATGAAACCACCACACGCTGCCTCCACCTGCTGGTCAGATTGGTGGTGTTGCACTGCAAAATGTGAATTTATTAACACATTTTCATGATGAGGATGATGTTGATGTTAATCTTATATTTTATGTTCATGTGTTACAGTAATACAAACCATAATTTACTCACTTTGTCACGCATTTTTATGCCTTGGTTTACATTTGTACTACAAATTACGCATTAATTTCACCCCCTTCATTTAGATCTTTAAAAGTATACATTACAGATCATAAGTGGATTGACATTTTTCAGATTTTTTCTAAAAAAAAAACATTTCTAAAATTCACTCTTCTATATTTGTTAAACTATACAATTAAAAGTGAATTTTTAATCAGAGTTTAATTGGTGATTATAGGAGAAGATTGATAAAGACCAAAAAAAGTGAGACAAAGGATAGAAAGACACAGAAATTGAAGAGAACAAAGAAGATAATGAGAGAGATGAGAGGAAAAAAAGAGAAAATTAAGAAAAACTGATCAACTGAATCTTTCTTCGCTAATAAATAAAAACAGAACTTTCATTAAACAGAGAGAGAGAGAGAATAAAAAACAAAGAAAAAAAGTGAGACAAACAGGTGTCAAATTCCTGAAGCAAACAGGGTCTGAACTGGAGGGTCTTTAGAAAGAAAGCGCTGCAGAGACGGTGCTGTTATTGTACTCAGTGCTGTGTGATATCATCTGAAATCACCGCTGATGGGTTCATCGCTATGTGCCTCTGAGCCACTTTGACCTTAAAAAAGAAGAAAGAGCTGTAGTGAACTGAGAGGAGCACAAAGAGATTTTTGTCTCTCTTTATTTCACACAGAAAATGCCTGGAGGCTTAAACTCAGAATTCTCACTCAGATCACCAAAGCCATCATCAGTACAGAACACAAAGCCAAACCATACATACACACATTCACTACACAGGAAACCAGCACTGGTGCATACTGGAACACCCATATCATAGGACTGGGCCCTACCCTCAACTCCCATCAGTGCAGAGCGAACCAAAACACAGCACCCTCCGCTGCCTCATCATTATAGTGCTTTGGGCCATACCATAACAGCAATCACCACAAACCACTGGGCCATACCATAACCCCCAATCCCTACAGACCATTGGTCCATACCATAACTCCCTAACATTTAAGTATACTGGGTCACACCATAAGTCCCCAAAACTGGGCCATAATGTAACACCCCATCAGTACAGAGCATTAGGCCATACTATAAATCCCAATCAATACAGAGCATTGTCATAACTCCATATTTCCATATTATAGAGCACTGGGCCATTAAATTAACCCCCTTTATTAAATGCATTGGGCCATACCATAACACCCATCATTATAAAGCACTGGAAAATGCCATATCCTAGGTTATAAAAGAGCATAAGGCCACACTGTAACCTCGTCACCTGGGACACTGGGACGTACTGTAACTCCTCATAAGCACAGAGCATTAGGCCACATCGCAAACCCCCAAAACTGGGCAATACCATAACACCCTATCAGCATGGACCCTTGAGCCTTAACATAACCCCCAATCAGCACAGAGCACTAGACCATAGCATAACCCCCCACATTCAGCACAGAGCATTGGGCCATACAATAATATCCCATAAGCACAGCGCAATGGGCCATGCTATAACCCTCCAGCCATACAGAGCATCGAAACATAAAATAATTCCCTAATATGTTAGAGCATTGGGCCACAGCACAAGTCCTCAGTACCTCAGAATCTTAACCTAACCCCTAATCAGTACAGAGCACTGGGCCATACAATAGCCCTGACAAATTATAAAGCATTGGGCTATAAAATAAACCCCATTAGTACAGGGCATTGGTCTACCATAACCCCCATTGTGCATTGTGCATTTAATCCATGCACTTAAGTGAAGCAGTGGGCAGTCAGGACCACAGTGTACGGGGAGCAGTGTTTGGCAATAGTACCTTGCTCAAGGGTATCTCAGAAGAGTCTAGTAGGCTTGGGATTATAACCTCCAACCTTCTGATTGCAGGGGCAACTCATTAACCACTAGCCCACCAGCTGCCACATATGATGACCCCAATCAGCACAGAGCCATGGGCCATACCATAACCACTAACACTTTATAGCATTGAGACATACAATAACCATCCCCTAACATTTTAGAGCACTGGGCCCTAACATAGCCCCCAAACAGTACAGCGTCTTCAGCCATACCACTGCGCCCATCATTATAAAGCACATGAAAATGCCATAACCTAGGTGATTGAAGAGTATTAGGCTAGAATATAAACCACGTCATTAGAGAACACTGGACCATACCATTACTGCTCATGAGCACAGGGCATTGGGCCAGATCATGACACCAATCATTACAGAGCACTGGGTCATACCATAACCAAGTGTTTTGCTCACATTTAATCGAGACACAACCTAAAAGGGCTTTCCTCCCTGTAATCTTCAGTAACACATTTGCTAAGCTTGATTTAACATCACATTTTGAATTGTGATTCCTTGCTATTCACAAGGCATTTTTAGACAATCATTGAATACTTAATGTTTAAGCCCAAATTGTAAAAAGCAATGTCTTCACTTTGGCCTGATGTCATGTTGGTAATTTGTACTGGGTCAACTGTCAGATTTGCCAAAGGTTCTCAAGGACACTGTACTTGTAAAATGCCTCAGCCATGTAAAATTGTCTCAGCCATGGCTAATCCAATTAAATTTTATGCAATTTGTTTTTATATAGAAATTAAACTTAATAGGGATGAATAAATGAACGTTTGTAACCAAAATATCTGTGCTTGTGGACCACAGCAATAACCAGTAAGCAAAGAGAAACTTCATAACCACCCTGCCTTCTCCTACTCTTTATAAGCACAGAGCACTGACCCGTACCATACCCTTCCTCCCCCAGCTCTCCAGGGGCTTCCTACAGCACAGATTAAAAATGGAGGTTTGTTCCAGTCATTTGGGAGGACTTTCAGAAAGTGACCTCCCAAAGTCGATCGCCACACATGGCTGATCTTTCACAGACTCCGTCTCTGTCAGCCCTCACTCCTACTTTGCTCCATCTTATTGGCAGGAAGGTGGGAGAAGAAGGAGAAGGTCTTTATACAAGACACACAAGGCCAGGGGATTTCAGGGTCATTGCTTGAACATCATCTCTTCTGAAGGCCAGACCACGAACTGCCAAAGCACCTTCACTAAAGGACCAGAGCTGTAAAGGACAAATAAGAGGGCATTATACAATGTCCATGTTACATATGTTTCCATTCAGATTTGCTTCCACTTGGATTAATGTATGATTTATCATTATTTTAGGTATATGAACATCTGCCATCAGACTCTATAACTCCTCCCCCCATCACATACCCTGCTGCTACTCAGATGCGCAGCTTCCTAATGGGTTTAAATCATGATCATTATGTACAATATCTTATGTGTTATATCACTACCCATCTCAGTATTATTTATATACCTCTGATCTCTGTTACGTGTATTTTTATCCACCTCTCTTATTAACCCCAGCATTATGTATGACAGTGTATCTAGCATAGAGTATTTTTCAGAGTATTTCTGCAAAGTTTATTGACTTCATATTGTTCTTGATTTAAAGTATTGAAAGTTTTAAATGTGTTTTAAGGCAATATACCCCAGGAAACTTAGAATACATTTTCATCCAAAAATTAGTACATATTGTTGTTTCCACCATCCAATAAGTGCTCAGCACATATAGAACATTTTCAAGCCCAATTTTCAAACATCTCAGGTGGCCCCAAGAATCTAAAATTCTAAAAATAAAATAGATGTTTGATTTCTTCTATATTCTATGACTTATTCAGAGAAGTGAAGAATAATAAAAAATAAGTCCCTTATTTTCAAGCAGAGTGTGTAAACTCTCCCAAGTAGTGAGATGCTAAATGATTTGACCGATTCAGCAGAAAGAATACTCAGTATTTAAAGATGTAATTAATTTTGAAGGTAGACCAAACTGTGTCAGAGGAACAGATGAGTTTGATGACATTGGGTAAATAGCACCTAAAAGTTGTGAATGAGCCACAAAATTTAAGATTGGCCTTTCACATGGGCACAGCTGAATTTCAAGTAGCAATTGGTGGACATTTTGTTTAGTGAGCCAAATTAAACCGTAGGAAATGTTAGCAAATGTCGTGTAAACACGCCAAATTTCACATTTTCAGCGTTAGTGGTTATTTGGATCATGCAAGGTATCAGTTGCAGCGCCCCCTAGGGATAACATTTTACAAAATTTGGTGTGCACCAAAATAATGTAATAGTGATACAGGGTGCAAATCTTTGTGAGGTTTGAACCTTTACATCACATGAGATGGCCTAGTGAAGCAAGAAATCCAAATATTACTTTGTTCTCTTTTACTCAGCTTTAAATGAGTTTTTACATAATTTCTTCCCATTTTCATCCAAAGTTGCCTAAAGGGTCACATTATATAATTATTAAAATCAGGAAGTTATGTATTAAATATTAGTACTATGGAAGTCAAATATTAAATATTACTTCAATTTAATCTCACTATGTGTGTGGTAGAGGTTTTTTGGTACCTCATGCACTAAATAGTTTTCTTGGACCACAGGCCAAGAAACCATTCACCATGGCGGTGGACTTATATTTAATGTTGAGTCAGTTTATCAAGTGCTTCAGTGAAGTAGGCTTATTGCCATTTCAGCTAAATCTACAGTATCCAGTGAAACTAAACAATGTTCCTCCAGGACCACAGCATTCCTCCAGGGCCATGGTGGAACACAACAACAAAACCAGAAACCCCACAGGACTACATTTGTGCAGGCCGCACACAAATATACAGAGTGCAGAGAGAGCAAGAAAAACATGAGAGCAACTAAACAACAGGACAAGACATGTAGTGCAGTCGACATTTCAATGGATACAATATTACAACAGAAACTGTATTGTAGTAGTCATTAGGTATGCAGAAATGCAGAATATAAAATGAACAGTTATAAATAATTGTGCAAATACTGTAGCAGCAGGACAGTGGATGTGCAGTATATAATAATGGGTGTTTACAGTGGCAGTTGGGGAGTAAATTGTCTGTTACAGGCAGTGTGTTTATGAATTGTGTTAGGAAAGGAAGATGTTCAGTTTTGTGTATTTGTGTGCGTGGGTAGGAGGCTGAAACTTCATGCTTGGGCAGAATTTTAGTCTGGTCTCCATGCAATTCCACTTGTTTCTATGATGCCCTATTCCCTAAGTGATCACTTGTTTCTTTTTGTCCTTCTGTCTTGCCATGGAACCAGCATGAAAAAACAGAAGGGCATTTTCATCCAAAGTTGCCTCAAGGACATATTGTAGAAGGGTCACATTATGTAATTATTAAAATCAGGCTGTTTTATGGACATTAAATATGAAATATTACTTCAATTTAATCTCACTATGTGTGCGGTAGAGGTTTTTTGGTACCTCATGCACTAAATAGTTTTCAGGCTGCCATTTAGAGCATGAGGTAGTAAATGGTTTTTAAGTTCACAACATATTTAGCAAATTTAGCAACATATTTTTCAAGCCTGTCTAGAAAACATCCCAGTATGTAGCTCTCTGCTGGCAAGAATGCCTTAAATGCGTAAGGCTGCATCAAGTGGGTTAGTATGAAAAATAGTTTCACATTCTTAGTAGATCTAAATTTTCAACTGACCGGATCCAGCCTGATGTGACCGAAAGCAGGGTAGCTCCCATCAAGGTAAAAGTAGCTGAAGCTTCTCACTCCTGCACTGCAGGCCAGGAAATATTTTCAATGTTAGATTCAAGTGCAGGCAGCAGTAAGAGGATACAAAGACCCGTCCTCTGGGAGGACACTGTTTGAATGGCTGTTGTTGTTCATTGTTTTCAACGAGGTCCCAATGGGAGGTGATCACAGAAAGTGCCGTCAATGACAAACACAAGCTCTTAAGAGCTTCACACCAACAGCTTTTTGGAACGAAGTTCCCCAGCTAATAAAGGGATCAGAGACAAGAAGGAACAGGAGGTTTTTAATTAAGAGGTGTGATTCAAGAAGAGATTCATCAGTGAAGCACTGGGGGCCTTGAGGTAAACAAAGTGGCAAAGATGCCAAAGAACTACAGCACCCTTTGTTTTTCTTTAAACAGTAGTATCTTCCAGCAGATGTGTTTTAAGAGCTTTATAGCTTATAGACCATCAGAGATTTGTGGCACTCAATTACACTCAATAGGAACTATCAGAGTGATAGTTTTAAGGGCTGGAAACCCTTAAAAACTTCTTTGATACTCAAGCATTTCCTCTACATCCAAATACAGCGAAACACTGGGAAGTCCCTCTTTCTCTCTAGATAATGATCTCTGGCTTGATTAGTTAAATGTGTAACAATTCCTCCAAAGTCTCCAAATCACTCTTATAGCAAATTATGGAACCTACCTGCAGAGGATTGTTTGGACTGGAGATCTACTTTCCTACCATGTTTTGCTCCAACTGCCCCGCCCCCTTACTTCATGCTCTAGCCAATCAGTGACTTCTGAAGAAGTTCATTAGCCAGAGCAGGTGGAGATTGTAGCTGAAGCTTAACACCTCAGGAAAGTAAAGTTTGCACTGTGGCAGCAGAGATTGATTAGACTCGTTGTGTAGCTATAAAGTTTCAATGGCATTTTGAACAAGAGACTTCAAACTGTAGGAGTTTTACTGGAGCACAGGTAAAGAAACTTTACACTCTAACATAAAAGTTAGATTTACTGTGAGACTTTGCAAGGATGCAGATAAGTTTGTCTGAGACATCAAATGAGAGACTTTACAATGTGGTAGTGAAGTGTAAGTGCCCAAAGGCTGAGAGACTTTACACACTGCGACAGGGGTTTTTGACTGAGCTGTGGACTGAGATATTTTGCATAGCTATAGAGGAGTTTGGGTTGTGGGGTGAAGACTGACAGTAGAATCTGACTGGACCGCAGGCCAGGAAACCATACACTATGGCGGTGGACATAGATTTAATGTTGAGTCAGTTTATCAAGTGTGTCTAGTCAAGTAGGTTTATTGCCATTTCAGCTAAATCCACAGTATCCAGTGAAACTAAACAATGTTCCACCAGGACCGCAGCATTCCTCCAGGGCCATGGTGCAACACAACAAAACCAGAAACGCCACAGGACTACATTTGTGCAGGCAGCACACAAATATACAGAGTGCAGAGAGAGCAAGAAAAACATGAGAGCAACTAAACAACAGGACAAGACATGTTGTGCAGTCGACATTTCAATGGATACAATATTACAACTGAAACTGTATTGTAGTAGTCATTAGGTATGCAAGAAATGCAGAATAGAAAAAGAACAGTTATAAATAATTGTGCAAATACTGTAGCAGCAGGACAGTGGATGTGCAGTATATAATAATGGGTGTTTACAGTGGCAGTTGGGGTGTAAATTGTTAAAGGGCAGTGTGTTTATGAATTGTGTTAGGAAAGGAAGATCAGTTGTGTGAGTGTGTGTGTGTGTAGGGGGCTGAAACTTCATGCCTGGGCAGAACTTTAGTCTGGACTCTGACCTCCATACAATTCCACTTGTTTCTACTCTGTTATGATGCCTTTTTTTGGTCCCTGCAGTGGTTCTTGTCACCTTATTCTTTCCTCCTGCTCAGCTTTGTCTTCTCTTGACATTCTGTACATCCTTCATGCCTTATTTGCCTGCCTTGGTATGAGCACCTTTCTCTCTATTTCTCTCTTTCACTTGTTTCTCCCATTCTCTTTTCCCAGAGGTCATCCCTCGTTCACGGGAGCCATTGTCACCCCTCCCCTTGGGTGTGCCCTTTGAGCAAACAGATCAATCACTACTTGTTTTCCTCTGTGTCACCTTTTTCCAGTCCCCTGCTGAAAATAGACCTCCAGACCCTCATTCAATCTTTCCTCTGCTGTCCTCCAGGCTTCCCTCACCCCTAACCTTTGGCCTTGGACTTTGAACAGTTTTAGTGCATGCATTTGCTTGTCTGTAACCGTCTCAGATGACCTCCCATGTCAATGGTGACCAAAAGCAAGATCAACAGTTGCTGTAGATTATTTGGGAGATGTAAACACACAGTGCTGTGGGAGCAAAAATACTCCTATGGATAAACTTGGAAATAAAAAAATAGTTTCCCATGCTTTCAATAAGTGGTTTGTTAAAGAGACATTTATTTGAATTTCTTGACTTACCAACAGGGTAACACTGACAGCCGTATGCAAAAGTTTGAACACCCCTGATCAAATAACATTTAGTTGATTTAAGTCAAAATTAAGTACAAATACATGGTGTTATTAAAAATGTAATTTCTGCACATTTTAGTGCATATTTATTTATATGCCCATTTTAACACATAAAAAAATGTTAAGTAATTACTTTAAAATACAGCAGATAAATTACACACACATGCCAACAGGAGCTACAGAAGACATAACAACTCACTGGAAAGGAATGATAAATTACAACAGAGAGCGAGAGGATGATGAGAGCATCATGGTAACAGGTCATGATGGACTGTTCTTATGACCCATCGATTTCCAATAGTGTACACACACCCACACACACAGCCTTTATTCCCCCCAACAAGCTCCAACCAGTCTCCGCAAACATCATTATCAGGTTACAATGGGAGCAAGCCGCGGTCCCTCACACACAGACACACACATGGTCAAGGGGAAGGACGCCCAGAGGACAAACTAGTTACTCTGACCTCCATCATCCGTCTGACAAACAAACACATCACCGTTATAACCTTTACCCAATCTTTACGCACACACACAATCATTATAACCCTGCCTACAATCACACACCACCACTGTACACACAGATCTCCAGATGGAGGTGGAATGAGGTTAAGTGTGTTAATTCTCCCCACTAATGAAAGTGGCTTCGGCATCACTCACCAAACTCATTCAGTAATAATAAACCTTGCTGAGACAATTCTAAGATGGAAAAGCTACATATTTGCAAGTGAAATCATATATATAACTAATACTTCTAATATATCTAATTTGTTGATATCAACAAATGATATTGTCTATATGGACACTATAATGGACACTATAATGTAGATTATGTAGAATATATAATTATAATGACTATTGTATAGACT
>JBBPCX010069390.1:0-11405 GCA_037974365.1 Hydrocynus forskahlii | reverse complement strand
AGAGAGAGAGAGAGAGAGAGAGAGAGGGAGAGAGAGAGAGAGAGAGAGAGAGAGAGAGAGAGAGAGAGAGAGAGAAAACCAGAGAGGTAGAGAGTATGTGGTCAGACGTAACATAGGTAAAATCTGGATGGTGAAAATGCTCCTGAAAAGATGCAAAAATTGGGAAAATGCTGGATTATTCTTTTCATTCTGCCGATCACATTAATTTTGAATCTGATTTACCCTACACATTAGGGCATGACTAGTTGTTAAAGGGAGCTGATGGCTTGATCTCCGAATATGATCAGAACGCCGTGGGCTCGAATCCCAGGACAGCTAGTGGCACTAATTAGGTACCCTTGAGCAAAAAAACATCCCCATGTTCACATGTGACATAAATGGCCATATTACACTTTTTTTATTAAGTTTGCAGGGTCCTGAAGAAACCATGATGTAAAAAGCATGTAGAACATAGAGAGAGAGCGAGAGAGAGAGAGAGAGAACGAGAGCGAGAGAGAGCGAGAGAGAGAGAACAGCATAAAAGCTAGTTAGGTTTGCCAGTAATAGATTTATGCATTGCCAGCAGCAGCAGACAGATCAGAAAAATCCTGAAGCCTTTGGCCTACATTGCCACTGAAGTCCACCACAGCCAGCAAGACCAACTGCTAGAGGTTTAATCAGGCCTGAAATTTTTATTTGAACCCAAAAATAGTCTGAAAACATTCTGCCTGTGCCTAACCCGGTGCACAGTTTAGAACGTAAACCTGACTGCAGCGTGACAAATTTCATTGCGAAATTCACCAAATTCATCCTAACAAAATAACTCACAAAGTATGTCCAAAATTGAATACATCTCATAAAAAGTCTATAACCAAAATAAAATTCTGTCGGAAATCAACTGAAGCCCAACAAAATTCTGTCTGAACCCAACCTGAACCCAACCACCAAACTGTGGGCCAAATTAACACACAACTGCTTTAACGATGTGTGGCATACAAAATAAATAGCCAAATTATTAGATTTAAGTTAAATATGTACATTTAAAAATGAAGTAAAGCAGACTGAAAGAAGCCTGAATGTAAAATATGAACATAACCTAGGCCCAACAAATATTTGAGAAGTACATACTAGATAGAATCTTAACACACATAGTCAGGTCCTGCTGGGTTATTTATGATCCGGTTTACACCATGTATACAGCTGCAGCTAATGTACCACTCCACACATCCAGCAGGACAAACAGATGCAGTGCTTGGTGAGAGAGTGCTCTGTCTGTGCCCGTGGGCTGCAAATTCCTCCTCAGAGTGTGAGGATCACCTGTCGTTCTGATCACACTGCAGCTTTTCTTTGGCATCATGTTTCTTAGGGAGGTGACAGAGAGCAAGTGGGAGTGAAAGAAAGAAAGAAAGAAAGATATATGAGAGAGATAGATGGCTACAGTCTAGGCTGCCATTGTATCACCGACTCCCACACAGCTGTTTGACCTTCACAGATGCAGAGTGCCTCAAGCTGTCCTACTGCACCCTTTCCCAACACACAATTCCTCCATGACGCTCTTCATGTTTTAAATGACAAGACCTCTAGATCCTAAACACAGGATGCCCTGAGGCCTGTGCGGCTTCTATTGTTTGTAAAGCAGGCGCACATGGAAGGAGTTTCTGCTGTGGTCATTCAGTCAGATGTGTTTTCCTGGAGAGCAAGGCCAAGTCTAGCCATCAACTTCAATATGAACAGAAGTATCCTTAAAAGCTCCCTGCAGTGTGCAGAAGAGAGATGGAAAAGCCATTAGAGAAGTTCCTCTCTCTTTCTGCTTCTCTAAGGGGTTCTGCTTGTTGAAAAATTGAAGAGTGGCTTCTGGAGGTCAGCTTCATAACTCTAAATCCACTGGGGTCCTTTCTTTGTTAACAATGTTCTTCATCAATCGCTTTCACTCTGTAAGGAAATATATAAAACCAGCTAAGAATGGGAATGTCCACTGGAATTCAATTATGACCACGTCATTGTGTTCATGGAAATATATATTGTGTCAAACTAGACCATAGCCTCACAATTTTCTGTGCAAGCCTGTCTGAACACCTGACCATAGCCCCAACCTGACAGTGGAAACACGACAGTGGCCTGAAAACTTTCTGCCCAAATCTGACTGAAGCCCAACAACATTTTGTTCAAACCCGACCATAGCCTAAATCATAGCAATGAGCTGCGAGCAGCCAAATTTCTATAAGTATTCTCCAAACATCCAAAACGGTCAATTCCTTTGAGTCTGTCACCCTAGGCAATTGGGATCACTGTCCCTTGCACTATGACCTTCTGCTGACTGCCTGTGTTTGGATAGCTGTCTGAGGCAGACCTCCCATGTAGGCAGTGGTCCAGTGGCTCCAGTTTGCAACCTGAACCCTGATAGACACATCAGTCCCCAATCTGCCCCTGCCCCACTACTCTAAACTAGCCAAGCCATAAACATCCTCTTCTGATAAAGGAAAAGCCTACTTCCTTTACACAATATCCATCTTAAACAGAATCACTGACAGTAGGGACCCACGACAATAGGGTTTTCTGTAATCTATTGCACACTCACCTTTATTGGACTAATGGAACCAATCTGGCTGTCGTTTTCCCTGGCACTGATATGACAAACAAATTTACAGCACCATAAAAACAATGGTCTTTCATGCTGCTGTGAAACAACAGATCTATGATGCTCCCAACACTTCTTGTATTGTATTAGAATGATTAAATGGTTGAAACATTTAGTTCATAAATAAATAACTTTAACCATTGTTACAGACTTCGTTGACCAATCATTGCAGTTTACCAACCAGTTAGTGCATGAAGGAAGTGGTGATTCAGTGGGAAAAGGCTCCAAAGGGATAACATAGCAGGATTTTAATATGAGAGCAGGGTGCGGCACTAAGGAAATTGTGCTAAGTAGCAGAAGGCAACACCCTTGCCCTTTCACTTAACCTTACCGCAGTCCATTGAGCAATGGACTTAACTCCAGGGATGCTATAATACTGCAAAAGCTACAGCTAAACTCTTACCTTTACCTGAGGTAAGTTTATCTGAGAATATAGTCCTTAGTCTGATCCCACACATATTAATCTAATTTTAAGTTGGTCTCAGTGCATAAAAACTTTCAAGCAGTTATCAATTATTTCCTGTTTCAATGGGGTATAAAAATGAGGTGACACAGGGCCCAAATTCCTTCATCATCCATCATTAAAATCTGTCCGCTTCTGCCAAGAAGCTACAACTCGGTCAAAGTTGGACAACAATTCAAAGCATGACAACAATTCAAAGCACACAAAGCACCCTGACTTAAACCTGTGAGTTGAGCTCAAGAAGAGAAACCCACAAGAAAAGCCCTGGAAAGATCTGCAGGAAAGTGTTCTCAAGTCATGTAAAAATAAAAGAGTAGGCACAAAATACTAAATGAGCCGATAATTCTGACATGTTTTTCATGATAAAATGTATTTTGTGATTATAGGTAGCTTTCTTCCTGTGGTTCTGGGGCCATACGAAATGTATTAATTTTCTTTATTTGCTGAGTAAACTACCTATGATAAACATCAAAGGAAATCTTCACCAGCCTTTTTCACTTATATTGCATAATCATGAGAATCATTCCTGGAGGGCTCAGGACAATTGATACATGTTATACTTGCAAACAATACAGGACAAAATGATAGTGATAGAATTCAGTTCCATTCATTGACCACAGTGTAAGGGGTCCAACAACACTGTTGGAGTTGTAATAATGCAAGATTTTACCACTAGCTATGCTCACCTGGAAATCCTCCAGAGGGAACTGCAGCATGTCTCGGAGAACATCACTGAGAATCTGTGTCTTCCTCTGGACCAGAACATTTTCATAGTCCAATGGCTCGATAATGCGTGGTTTTACCTGCAAAACACATGCAAAAATTCAGTGTTTAAAAAAGGAAATTAATTTCCTGGAAATAGATTTGTTTCTGATACCAGGCCCAGGTTTCTCTATCACACCATTGCACTCACGGGCTTTTCCTTTTCTTTGTAATTTGCTGAGTCACCATTCATTTGGAGAAGCCAGGGTATTTCCCAAACTCTGCTCAGCCAAGATGAAAATGTAGGTGAAAATCATAATAGATTATAATTATAATAAAGTCCAGAGAAGGCAGATAACAGTAAAAGTAATAGTAAAAGTAAGAGTGAGACAATAAGAAGATAATAGGGGTTATGCATGCATGGACTGTGTGTGTGTGTGTGTGTGTGTGTGTGTGTGTGTGTGTACGTACTCATACACTCATAAAACGCGCACACGCGCACATGCTCATGTATTTATCTCTTTGTACAGACCAAATGTCATGCAGAAATGAGGACATTTGCTGGTCTTCACAATATTTTATTTTGGCACAAAAAACAGAATCTGACATAGAAACGATTAATCTTTCAGCCCTAATCTGAGCTGTATCTCTTTCTCTTTGAGTTCACTTGTGCCATTTAGCTCTCTAATAGCACAAATGCTTAGGGCTTAGGCAAAAAAAAAGCATGCGAATATGTGTGTGTGTTCATTTGTGTGTACGTGTGTGTGTGGTTGTGTTTTCAAAGAAGCGAGAACATCCCCAGGTTAAAAAGTATTTCTAAATGAAGCATCTCTCAGCTTCACTGAAAGTCTTCAGCTCAGCTCAGTTCCATTCAGTTTAACTTAATGCAACTCAACATGACAGCTACCAGTCTGGGAGACTATGGACTAACTTATAGACTGCATTTCACTGAGTTGAAGCACTGTGTAATTTAAACATGTGTGGAGGAGAGAACTATCTGCTCTGCTCGGTTTGCTCATCCATGCTGGAAGAAAAGGTCAACAATGGGTTTAGCAGGAGTTTCCTGCGTGCCTAAGATGTTGAATCAGGAGGGAACACAAGCAGTTCTAATGCAAACTGATGCTCTGCATACATTCATAACGGGGCATGGAAAAGTAAAGAGAGAAAATGTAGAAAAGAGATTCCAGAGAAACTGAGAAACTCTGGGTGGAGAATGTCTCAAATGCTTACAAATTCTCTCTTTTTAACCTTTTCTGAATATAAACAAGTATTGTTTTTTGGAAAGAATATAACTTCATATGGATATGACATGACTGAGTATGCGTGTGTGTGTGTGTGTGTGTGTGTGTGTGTGTGTGTGTGTGTGTGTGTGTGTGTGTGTGTGTGTGTGTGTGTGTGTGTAATGAGTGAAAGGCTCTCCTTGGTCATTACTTCACATCTGAAGCTGATATTAGCCATGTGATGTTAGAGGGGTCTCTATGGAGACTGAATAACTTTACTAATCAGTTCTAACAGAAATACAGTATGGTCAGTCAGTCACTCACACACACACACACACACACACACACACCATTTCTGGCATCAGAACCAATACTTCATCTCATAGGATTTAAATAAAGGATATGATTATATACAGATACAAATCAAACTCAATAAGGGAATGATATTATACAGATCCAGATATAATATATAGATATGACACATTTATAGATCAAGGGGTAGATACTTAACAACGTAATGAGTGTAACAATAAAGGTGTAATGATACACTCAGCTTAAGATTTGATTAAAAAGACTTGATTTGAGACTTCATATTCTTGGATATTGTAGACAAAATTCTAAAAAAGAAAACTGACGACTCCATCCAGTGGTAGCTGAATCATCTAATAAGCTGGAAGGTGGGAGGAATGAGGTGTATGAAATGAATGTATTGCAGTATGTCCCACAAACAGAGATTAGATATCATTACCTTTTTTCCAGATTAAGTCCACTCAGCAGTCATGGTTCATTTTTTCATTTTTACATGACCATGAGAGAGAGGGGGGGGGGAAGAGAAAGAGGGAGGGAGAGGGAGAGGGAGAGGGAGAGGGAGAGAGAGAGAAAGAGAGAGAAAGAGAGAGAAAGAAGGAGAGAGAGGGAGAGAGACTGACGGAACACTGCAAAGTGTCTGTAGTTTGGCTTAGCATGTTTTGTGTTCCATGTACTGCAGCCTCGAATCTCATATTGCCACACACACTTTACAGACGCTGCCCATGCTGTTTGCTTTGGCAAACAGCTTTAAAGGGCATTACTGTCATGCCCTGGTGGTTGGAACACTGGTCAAAACAAGGAGTAACAATTTCTCTATTAATTCCATGTAAGATGATGGTCACATAAACTATTACATTTTTTATATTTAAAAGACTAGTTCAATATTCAAAAAACAAGCTTAATTGCTACACTCTGAAAATGTATGTGTAAGTGGTATGGTAAAAAAAGAAACAGCAATGATATGGGTTTATAGAATCCATATTTTCCATTATATACTGAGTCATCTTTGCATTAAACCACAGTTGAGGTGCATTATTACAACCCTTGATGATGATCCACATAAGGACATCACAGTGTCCCATAAGTCATTTTCAGCTGTGCCAATATCAGGAGTGCTCAGTAAATTAATAATATCATATTATAAAGTCCTATAATAAAATGATGAAAACCAATCAATTTCAGCTGTTTAATAAATTAAACTTCCCAGACGAAGTATAATTTTGCTACTACCAGCTTTAATTCTACAAGATCCATGAAATTCACTGAACTAGCTGTTTACTTTGAAAAAGGAGCTATAAATACGTAACGAGATGAAAAAATACACAGCCAGATGCTGAAGATTTAGTTAAAAAGGTGAAACTCCATCAAATAGGGATCCACTATTTTGTAACACTATTTTGTGAAATCACAAAACTATGATTAAAAAACATAGCTTTTCATAGCTTATTTTCCAAATATGGACTGTATGTATGATCGGAGTAAACAATATTTATATTTTTAATTCCAGAAAAGTAATATTTGCCCTTTAATATCTTGAAAGTCACCAAATATGCATTATGCGGCAGTAAAATCGCAATACTGATGCGTTGCCCACATCCTGCAGCACTAACACACACAAGCACCCACGGATACACAGACACACACACACGCACATGTAATTAAGGGCTTAGCTGATAACAGGGCAGACACAGGTCCTTGAGGGCTACAGTGCCACACACCAGAGAGAACTCTGTGGACCTGGCTGCGCTATTAAACCGTGTGTATGTGAATGTGTAAGCGTGTGCACTCTGGTTTAATCATAAGCTTACAGGAGCTGTATAGATGGCACAGCAATGACAATCCCATGACAGAGAGATGACATTTATGTGCCTTTGAGTCATTAAATAGAGCAGCAGCCTCAAACCTGCTTTAGATCAGAATCACTGCCCCTTCACATTCACTTCTATTCACCTGAACACAAACAAGACTATACTGAGGTTTTAAACTACAGGAGAATAGAACACCCACCACAACAAAGGCCATTGTACTGTAACCTCTCATTTCAACTAGAGGTAATCAAACATATTGTCTTTTACCAAGCTGAAAAGAACAAATGCATGTCAGGGCTCTAATTTTAGGCTCAAAAGCATCAAATGGTCACTGATGTTTGGACAGTTGCGTTCACAATGACATCAAATGCAGTTAGTGTGGTGAAGCTATTATTCACTCATGACTGTGGAATGTGTACAGTTTGCAGTGTGGTACTAAACCCTGGGTGTGTGTTAATGTGTACGCTTCACTCCCACTGCTGTTTAATGCTGTGTTGATGATTCCCATGCGCTTGGAGAGCCTTACCCATTACCACAGACCAGATGTCTCATTCACTGCAGACTACAGAAAAACCTACATACTGTATAAAGCCTGACCAATAAACATTATGAGGCCAAAAACAATACCACTTATAAGGGGACAAACATTTAAGGGGACTGTGGCCAAAGCAGGATGTATTCACTTAGAATGGCACTTGAGGAAGGATGGCAAAGTGTACCAAATTATTCTCCCCCAGGAGGAACTTGTGTAGAGTAAAAGAGTACATCATTTTATCAAGTCTTCTGCGAGGAAAGTCAGGGTGATGATTGGCTGAGGAATGTGACATCATTGCATATGCCGCCCCTAACCCTGCCTTGTGGATCACTATTTGATGGCGTTTCACATTTTTAACTGTATCTTTAGCTTCTGGCTGTGTATTTTTTCATTCTGTTATGTATTTATACCTCCTTATTCAAAGTAAACAATTCAGTGATTTTCATGGATCTTGTAGAATTAAAGCTGGTAGCAGCAAAATGATATTTCGTCTGGGACATTAAAACATCAAGCATCGGCTCTGTTTGAAACCCTAACACATACTTGCGTGCTGCTGTACAACTTTCTGAAAGTGATCAGCATTCACCAGGCAAAATGTCTGCTTGTGTTGTTTGATTTGTCCATTTAACATTGTTCGCAAGTGTCCATAAAGGTGTCTTGGACTCTTCTAAATCTCCCATATTTTGCACCCTGGTTACTTCTTTTTTCATTAAATATTATGAAATAAGTTAAAGGTAAGATATGGGTACATTTCGCATGTTTTTTCACAATTTTAGCCATGATGGGTTTTTTTGTGTGCAGTCAGATTCACAACTTCAAGTTCTCATTGGAGATTATGAGCTATTATTGGCACATGGTCAGAGATATGTTTATCAGGTTGTAATACTGACAAAACCAGAATTAATCAAAATCAACAGATTTCTTCAGTAAACACACATATTGTTTGAGCTTTAATACTGTATCAGCAAAAAAAAAAAAAAAAAAAACCAAAAAAAACAAACACCTCACACTGTCCGTAGATTCTTCAGTCAGTGTTCCAGTCTCTGTTCCTCTGAAGTTCACTTAAAACTTTTTGAATATGCATTAACTTGTATTTCATAAAGGTTTAACACACATCTTTGCACAGAGTGAACGCGGTAATGGGTAGGAGTGTGTGTGTGTGTGTGTATGTGTGTGCGTGTGTGTGTGTGTGTGTGCGTGTGTGTGTGTGTGTGTGCATGTGTGTGCATGTGTGCATGTGTGTATATGTGTGTGTGCATGTGTGTGTGTGTGTGTGTGTGTGTGTGTGTGTATGTGTGTGTATGTCGTGTGTGCGTGTAACCGGGCTAATGCTGCTGTCACACGCAGGAACAGCTGGTGTGGTTAGCAAAGCAGATGTTTATTTATGGACTAACACAGACAACACCGCAACCTCACACACTGACCCACACGTCACTGTGTGCTGAGGGGACTATTACTAAAGGGGAACCATAAAGAAAAAATAAATAAATGGATGAATGAATGACTGAATGAGGCTGAAATAGCTGTTCTGGACTGGAGCGCTGGATCAAATTATGCACTCTGGGGAGTTGTGTACTGCCCAGGTCTTGGGGAGTGACAGGCTTTTTCTCTACTGCAGTTCTATTCTCTAAATAACTCTATAAAACACTGTACAACACACAAAAGCTTTTCTGCTCACTCCACTCTCCTCCTTTCATGAATTCTTTTCACTTCACCATTTTTCTTCTTGTTGTTTGAACCAGACTGTGTTAAAACTGTGCACAAGTTACTGTGTGAATAACTGAGAGCCAACAGAAAAGGCTACATTTATCAGGACAGAGTGATGGTTGAGTTCCGAGTTCCAAACTCAAAACTTCAAATCACGAGACAAATGCTCTACAGCTTAACTCACTTAACTCATGGAAAAGAAATTCAGTTCACAAACCATTCACCATCAATATCTAGACACCTCTATAATACTTAGAATAAAATTTTTTTAAAAAAAGCTATAATGTGACTTCATTACCAAACCAGGCAAAATCAATACCTTTATCTGCTGCACTTGTTGCAGACATGTAGAACTTCCTTTTATTTGAGGTGTGTGTGTGTGTGTGTGTGTGTGTTCTGTGCGACTCACCGCTGTCTGCTCTGAGCTGCTGCCCTGCTCTGGCTCGGCTACAGGTTGAGCTTTAAACTGCTGTGGAGACTCAATCACCATCTTCGGGCCTTTAACTGCCCTGCCCTGCATGTTTTCAGCTTTCTAATCCCGAAAAATCAAAAATAGTAAAAAAAAAATCCTCCAGCCTTTTCAGTTATAGTCCAACAACACTGACCACGGTTAAACTCTAGGCAAGAAGGACTGGCCAACATGTCCAGCAGGGTTTACCTTCAGTAAAGAAATTCAACAGAGCTCTGCACTTCCATTCCTCTCCAACACACACACACTCTGGCCATAGTTACTCTCTCTCACTGAGATAGAGAAAGGGCCCCTCCTATACTCAGCTGTGCTGCACAGGGGAGTTACTTTGCACATACACACACACACACACACACACTCCTCCCCCCAGGAGTCATCTGAGCCTGTGGTATCTACCTGCACACATTAATGACAATGTCCCACCAGAGACAACGAGACAAAGACAGACATTCCATTGCAGAGACTGACTCTGCCTCATATATTAAAACAATGGGACACGTGTGTGCATTCAAAGAAAGAAAGTGTTCCTGCATATGGAGGGCACAGGTCATATCAGAAACATTCTGCTGACTTAAAGAAAATCCACTAAGTATTTGGGGTCTGCTGGACCGTCTGTTTAACTGCCTAAAGACCATCTGCACCCATTTACTCAAGACAACATAAACTCGCGCGCGCACACACACACACACACACACAAGCCTACTAGATTGAGCATGTAGCTTTTGAGATCCTCAGAAAAAATCCTCTTCAAAGAGTCAAATCCTGACCCAAATACAGACTACTGACTCCTGCCCAGTTTCTGGCCATTCACTCCACAACACAACATACAGATTTCACATCCAATGTAAAACTTCACAAATCACAGGGAGCCCGCCCCCATACACACACAAAACACAAACACACATCGCCAGAGAAAGCAGCCTAGGGTTTCAAAACATAATGTAAGTTAATTGCTATAATGATATAGGATCCATCTGTTTTTCATTGTGTGCTATGTCATATAAATGATTCACCAGTTTTTTAATGGACTGCACTACTGCTATATATTACTAGTGTTTTGTCCATAATATACAGTCATAAAACAGACAGACTGTTACTAATTACAGTCAGGCTGACTCAGTGTGGTCACACTCTGTGAATACAGTTAAGGTACTTTAAACCATCCTTACTGTTTCAGGAAGCTTCAGATCATCTTCACCAGAGTGATCTGCCTTCGTGTGTGACAGCTTGAGTAACAGTAGAGGAGGTCTCTGCTGAAGCCCAGAGACAGGATTCTGGTGTGGTTTCCCTCTAGGGTCCAGACACTGCAGCCTGAAGTAAAGGCCAGTGTTTACATTGCTCTATCTACTATTAAATAAACACCATTAATGGATATACTGCAGGGTTATGCAGTGTGTGTGTTGTTTCATGTATTTACATGTGTCTCTGAGATGTCTGCACTGGACAGTAGGATTACTACTGTCTGCATGCTTGTTTATGCATCTGCTTAGGCATTCCACACACACACACACACACACACACACACACACACACACACACACAGAAACACTTAAAAAATCATTAAATGCCTCCAGC
>JBBPCX010069389.1:0-11406 GCA_037974365.1 Hydrocynus forskahlii | reverse complement strand
CATCTTACATGACCAATAGTAACGATTTATGGAAAAAAAAAACAACAAAGACCAAAAGTGGAGTTAAGAGGTTTCCGCCAGACAGCAATGATATGCTTATTTTTTATGTCTCTATTTTTTGGTCACATATAATGGATAAAATTCTTACAGTCCATTATTGTTACTCACTGCTTTTTGCTCAGCTCAAGGTCACCTAATCAGACTGACAGGTTCATTATGTATTAATAGGCAGCAGTGTGTGGTGTGTGTGTGTGTGTGTGTGTGTGTGTGTGTGTGCGTGTGTGTGGACATGTTGGTGTTATGACAACACATTTGAATTTGGGAGGGTGCTTTAACGCTGTCGGGATCTTTTCTGATTAGTTGCTAGGGCATTTCAAGTAGCGTCCAATTACTTTAGAATAAAAGGGGAGGGACTTTTACCTGAATTACAGGTAGCTAAATGAGGCCAAACTGGTCACAGTGGTGGTGAATGGAACCAGACGTCTGACTTTAAAAGCTCCCTCACAGAAAGTTATTCCATGAAATGGTTATGATTGCGCGACCAGACACCTGAGACATTGTTCTACAGAGTTTTGAAAAGCTTTTGTTCCGAAAATTAAACCTGTTTATGGTGGAGGGATACATGTAGGGTGTTGTGAGGCAAATGTTGTGAAGCAAAATAGTCCCTAAAGAAAACTGAGTTGGTTCAGATTCATTATATTACTATCATCAACGTCCACATAAACACTCAGTGGGGGTCGATTGGGATTAACATGGCTGACGTTTGGTTCCATTCATCTCCACTGTAAAGAAATCTGACTTTTATATCCCTCCAGTGTCCCATCCAGCATTTTCTTACCCAGATTAAATACCCAACAATTCACATACACAATTTGCATTGTTTGTGTGAGTGTATTATGTTTTTGTGAGTGTCTATATGTGCATAATATGTATCACTTTACATTAAGGGCCTCTGATAATTTTGTAATAACACCTTTATAATATATGTAATAACAATATAGGTACTTTGAAGTCACTGTTATAGCTGAATTACAGCAGTTCATCTTATGATATTATATGCTTATTAACAGTGTAATTTCATAAGGTGCACTACTGTAATCCCTTTGTAGTGCAAGTAGTTACAGTGTTATTAGATATATTATAAAAGTGTTATTACACAGTTATTACAAACATTCCAGATAAAGTAGTAGTCATGTATGTTCACTGCATTGCTGTGTACTGCAGTGACAGAGAGGGTGTGAAGGGGGATGTCATGTGTATAGTGTGTGTGTGTGAGTGTATGTGTGTGTGTGTGTGTGTGTGTGTGTGTGTGATGATGTCAGTGTCTTTATTCTTGGAGTGTGTTTTTTTCCCTTTCTGTCATCATCTATTCTTGTCGTTCTCCTCTACGTCTCCTTCAGCACAGACAAGGGTCTCAGGAGAATGTGGTGAGAAGGGTGGGGTCAGGGTGGGGGCGGGGCAAAGATTAATGCAATTGTGCCCCGCCCCGTCACATTTTACCCAACTGCACAGCTGGTGCTAGTGAATATTTAATAAAGAGGAATAGCTGGACACACACGCACAAGCACAGACACAGACACACACTCACACGCACACACACACACACACACACAGTCATGAAGGTCTGCACCCCGTTAAAACTTCAGATGTTTGCAAAAGTTTGCTGTTGTCGAAACTCAGCAATCAGTCAAACAAAGCCCCTCCATTCCCCCAAAAGCTCTGTTCACCCATCTAAATATACATATATAGTAGAGAGACAGACAAACAGATAGATAGATACACAAATACACACACAGAAGTGTATCCTCAGGCTTTTGTGTTTGTACACAGTTCTCTCAGTGTGGTCTCCATCACGTTTCATTTATTTCATGTGAAAATGCGCCTGCCAGGTGACACCCCCCAGGACAAGGTGACAGATGTGTGTGTGTGTGTGTGTGTGTGTGTGTGAATCCCCTAAGGCAGAGGCAGCCAGGTGATTCTGGGGAGAGGCAGGGGGTGGAAAACATCTCCTCATATGTGAGCTTATCACACTGACACAGCAATGTGTGTGTGTGTGTGGGGGGGGTGGGGGTAGGGGGGTTGTGCAGGCAAGCATGACTTCATCTTCTGATTGACTGGCTTCATTGCTGAATACGATTGTAAAAATCTAACAAAGACTAAGAGTAAATCTTTCATCTATTATATTCGTCTGTGTGTGTGTATCTGTGTGTGCATGTGTTTTTTGTGTTCTTTGTTTATTTTATTGTTTTTGTTTTACTGTAAAGAAGTAAATACCCTCTACAGATACACATTTTAACACACAGTCACTGCTTATTGTCTAAATTTGACATATTGGGAATATATACAGCATAAAATATGACTTAGACATTACACACTAAAATTCTTAGAAATTATTAGAAACTAAGATATATTTTTTTAAATAGTACAAAATGCCATACATTTGTGTCTCCACTTTACACTTAGAACAAAAAAAGTGTGTGTGTGTGTGTGTGTGTGTGTGTGTGTGTGTGTGTGTGTGTGTGTGGGTGGGTGGGTGAGCGTGTATAGTATAAGTGAGTGTGTGTGTGTATAGTGTATGCGAGTGTGTGTGTGTGTAAGTGTGAGTATATAGTGTGTGCGAGTGTGTGTGTATGAGTGTGTGAGGTCGAGAGGTGGTGGGTGATAACAATGGGCCGCTCAATGGGACGGGAATTAACTACAACAGCAAACAGCAGAGAGGGAGGGGCACGGGGGCAGGGGGGTAATTATGGGGTTTGGAGAGGGGGAGTGCTGGGGGGGTGAGGCACAGCTGTCAGCACCGTCCCGCCACAGAGCCTCCATTATTAAACACCCCGGGATGTTCACACCTCACTGTTGTCACTAATGTACACACTTAGCAAAACTATAAATGTGTCTTTTTTTTTCTCTCTCACACAAATTAATAGCTGTCAATCAAACCAGGGCCAGCAAAAATTCAGAATTCGATGAGATTCAGCCTGGACTGGGCACCAGTACATCACAGCAATTTAGAATCTACTACTGCACCACCATGGGGCACAATAGTTTGGCAGGAAACCTAATTTCCACACCCTTTTAGGCAATCAGCTAAATGTCCCATCTTTGTTACTTTATTGAGGCTAAATGCTGCTAAATAACAGAAATGTATCATGATGCTGACCACACACCTAAATCATTCTAAACTGTGTCCCTGTTTGTAATACAATTATTTGAACACTGAAAGTGTGAAAATTGTACAAAAAAATTGTTTTTTTATAAGCAAAAGAGAACAAATGTAATCTTTTGGTTTCATTGACTTTGCAAAACACACACACTCACACTCACCCACACATTATCATGCCTGTATATATATATATATATGTGCTGCTTTTTTCAACATTTTGTAAACTAAAACATTAAATATAATTAAAACAACTGTAACTGATTGGTTTCCAATATTCTATAGTGTGTGGTTATTTATTTAGCAACAAAGGCTGGAACTACTGGGTTTGAACAGACAAATCAGGTCTTTCTTTAATGACTGTCATTCTCTTTGTGTTCATCATGAAAAATCACTCAGTTCTTCAACAATATACAAATCCTTCTAGTTAATGTATCATGGAACAAAACTACACTCTTCAACAGGGTAATGATCCCAACCATCTTCAAAATTGTACCAAATTAACATCCAGCCCAAAGAAAAGCAGAAAGTTTAGAGAGTGATGTCTTGGCCTCCCCATTATCCAGATCTTTCTCTCATTGAGCTGCAGAGATGAGCTGGACCAAAAAGTTTTAACTGAGCTCCAGCAAAATGAGACAGAACTGTTTGCTGCTTGAAAAGGTGCAGGGAGGGTATGGACACCTGTTATTTCAGAAAATTGCTGGAAAGGATGTGGAGAATCTGTGCTACTGTGATAAAGACTGTGACACTTATGGTGTATACTGTTACATTTCAAAACCACTCAGATACATTTGTTTTAAGTATTTGTATTGTACATATATATATATATATATATATATATATATATAGTAGAAAATGCCATATTATGAAATGCAAAATGTTGATGTTCTCTGACCCACTCCTTTGGTAGCCCTGAGCTCGTCTGATTTGCTGATTAGAAACGCCTACTGGAGCTTTTATCTCTGAGGGGCCAGACGAGACTATCTGTGTTTGCGTTCGGCTGATTCAGACTGTAGGACATCGCTAATCTGTGGGAAGTGATGGAAAGGTCTGTGTTTATCGATTTAAAGGAAAAGGATGGAGGAGGAGAAAGGGTTGCAAGGGATTGAGGAAGGGCGGAGAAGAGAGAGCTTTTCATTTGTATTTAAAGTGGCTTTCAGAGATGCTGATCTTCCGTCATCCTCTCCTAATGGTGTTATTGCTCTATTAGTGTGTCTGTGAGCAGTTGCACTGCTGATCCACTTAGACATTCAGGAGTGGCTTTATGTTTTCTTCTGTTTGTTCTAGATATTAATTGTTCCACTTTGTCCTGCACATTTACTCTTTAGTGAGACCCTTTAAAATGGCAGTTTGCCAAAGACTACTTTTACACAGTTTCCATTTTTTCTCCAAATATAGCAGTTTAGCTATGACGCATCTTGTGTCTGAAGTTTAACCTCTATGGTTTCAGCGCTGGAGATACAGTAGCTACTGGGAAAAAGTCTTGAGCGCCCCCACCCCGTTCCTTCATATTTTGCTTCCAAAGGTCCAGACTTTCTTGTTTTTTTATATCATCTTAAGGAACAGTTCTCCAGGCTTCCTGAAAGACTTTCAAAGACTGTCATTTTCAGTCCAGTCCCTGAACCTGAACAGTTTCAGAGGAATGTTTCATGTTTGTTAAGACACAGTGACCTACGTATGAATCATTCAAGCAGAACAAAGACCATCTAACTTAAGTCCTGAACCAGTGATGAAAGAGATGCAGATCATTCCAGATGATCAGGCAGTGATCAGTATACTGGTGGTGCTGAATGCTGAATGGTTGTTCAGTTTCTCCAGAATGTATATGAATACATAAGTGTATTACAGAGAGCATTCCAATTTAGTAAAGGAATAATATTCTCTCTCTCCATCTACCCCTCTTTTCTCCCCCCTTCCCTCTTTCACAGCAGAAGGGTGTGGACCAGAGATCCAGAAGAGACGAGCTTTCACTGAACACACTCAAGACACCAATACACTCGTACAGGTCCTGTGTGCTCCTCCTCACCGCTGCGGCGGGGGTGTGTGCCCGTGTGTGTCTGCATGAGTGTGTGTGAGTACATGTATGACACACACAGGGTGGTCGTTTGATGGAACAGTGAACAATGCCTGCCGTGCAGTGTCAACCAGCGGCCACTAGAGGGCAGATCAGAGTCCCCAGTCTTCAGCTGATGTTCTCACTTCTGCTGCTCCTTCTGGGACAAACTCGAGGAGCCATCCAGATACCCAAAGGCTGTGAGTGTGTGATACATGGCTCGAAACTGACAGCACAGCTCTGTGCCAAAGTCTTGGCCCCCCGTCATTTCTTCACGTTTTCTTTCCAGAGATTCAGACTTTCTTGTATTTTTAATGCAGTCTTTAGGAACAGTTATCCAGGCTTCATGACGGACTGTCAAAGATTCTCATTTTCAGTCCAGTCCCTGAACCTGACCAGGTTCAGAGAAATGTTTTTGCTTGTTAAGCCACGCAGTGACCTACGTATGAATCACTCAAGCAGAACAAAGCATATCTAACTGAAGGTTAGATTTTTAATTAGTACTGAATAATACATATTACTAATGAATTCACAGCAGATCATAATTAATTTATAGTAAATGCTTAAAATGCATAGGAAATACGGAATAATTTATACTATATACAGAATAATTAATGGTATATACTGAATAATTTATTGTAGATACAGAATACTTTATAGTGAATTCAGAATAATTCAAAGTAGACACTGAATAATTTGTAGTAGATACTGAACAGGTTGAATAATACATAGTGTTTACTGAATCCACAGCAGATCATAATTCATTTAGAGTAAATACCTAAAAATGCATAGAAGATCCGGAATAATTTATAGTAGATACTGAATAATTTATAGTAGATACTGAATAATTTTTAGTAGATACTGAATTAACAATAATAATTACTGAATAATTCATAGTAGATACCAAAAAACCAATAAGAGAGGATGAAGAATGAACTGGAAAATTCATAAATGAATAGTAAGCTCAGAGCACTGTTTATTAAAGGCACTGTATATTTATGTGTTTCTCCTCTTTATCCTCCTGCTTTCCTTGGGATTGACAGATGGATTTAATGAGAGTAAGTGCTGTAACTTTATTCACATCACCCCCTTGGTCCCATCTCCTCATTTGTACATCCAGGCCAGCAGTCTGGTTAATAGTTTTGTTTATGTTTTCGGTCATGTTGATCTTCTGTTCTTCTGACCCACAGCAGTCAAAGAGCCGCCAGAGATCACATTGCAGTCGCATTCCTTCACCGCCTTCCACGTCGATGATGTGTACTTGAAGTGTGATGCTTCTGGTAACCCCACCCCCAGGTGAGCGCCCATAACCCCGCTCCCAGGTGAGCGCCCATAACCCCGCCCCCAGGTGAGCGCCCATAACCCCGCTCCCAGGTGAGCGCCCATAACCCTGCCCCCAGATGAGTGACCGCTCTTCTAGCTCCACAGTCCGCCAGCCTTCTCCACAGATCCTCAGGAGGAGTTTTAAACTTTCTGATTGTGAACAAAACTCACTCACTTTTTTTTTGTGTCGGACAGTTCATTTTACAGTTCTGTCTTCTTCACATGGACGCTAAATTGACAACAATAATGACAACAACAACAAAGACAATGACAACAATGATAACAATTATTAGTCTTATTGTTGCTTTTGATGTTCTTATTATTATCAATAATAATAATAATATAAGATAAACATGGAACATTTAATGATAACAAATGAGAATCACCAGCCAAAAATTAAGAGACAAGATGTGAAACTGCAATAGACAGTGTCTCCCAATCTCTGTCTTCAAATCTGTTTTCACCTTTTCTCTTTCCCACTTTCATCCTGTTCCCTCAGTTTCCGGTGGGTGAAGGATGGTGTGGAGTTTGGAGATGAATTGTCGAAGTCTGGGATCATCACAGGATCTGAAGAAGAAGATCTGAAGTCCTACCAGGGAAAGTACCGCTGCTACGCCTCCAACGAGCTGGGAACAGCCATGTCCAACCTCATCGAGCTCCTCATAGAGCGTGAGTTCCTTATACTAAAAGCAACAAACCATCCTTGGAATTGTGTGAGTGTGGAGGTTGGTGGAAGGGGTGTGTGTGAGTATGGTTGTGGGTGGAAGGGGTGTGTGCAAGTGTGGAGGCACTGTTGACTGATTTGAAGGCACAGACAGAGAGGAAATGTAAGTAAATGAATTCCTGAAACAGACTTACTTTACTTATTTAAACAGACTTACTTTACTTTATTTGAAGAGTGTAATAAAAAATCTCTCATTATAATACTAATGTGTGTGTAAGCTGAAGATTCCCAAAATGCTTTATATGTGTATTTGTGCATTTTTACTCTTAAACAGGGAGAGATTTCTAAGGAATTGTCTGATTTGGTCTTTTTTGGTCAGTTGTGTTCAAATAGTTGGTTAAATTATAATTTTTCTTTTTTCATATTGGTTGGTTGTGCTGCCAATTGCAGAAACTGGAAAAGTACCCTCAAAGTACGTCTTCTAAGGGTTCATTTGTAGTGCTACTTCAAGGCCTAATCACTCAAAATCCCCTTCAGTGAGAAATTTCAGAACTGTTGAGACTAAGAGCCATGACTATGCTAAATCACGGGTGTTGCAGTGTAGGTTCAGCAGTCTGAATCACTGTGCTAAACCATGACTCACAGTATGAACTCCAGACAGAGAGCCTTGGCTGACTCCATCTTCCTGTTGCCAAGACAACCAATGCTTAGTAACAAGGCTAGAATGATGTAATTCAGTCTATTTAGCAAGTGCAAGAGGGTGTTTTCAGTCAGGAGTCTATGTGGAATTCTTCCTAACCTAGCTGTAGCCCCACAAAATTCAGTCTGTGCTAACTGTAGCTCCTCAAAATTCTTTCTGTAACCACTGATGTTCCTCAAAATTCTGTCTGAACCTACTGTTGCTCCACAAAATTCTGTCTAAACCAACTGTGGACCACAAAATTCAGTCTGAACTGACTGTAGACCCACAAAATTCTGTCTAAACCAACTGGAGACCTACAAAATTCTGTCTGAACTGACTGTAGTCCCACAAAATTCTGACTGTAGCCCCATATAAATAGTTTGAACCGACTGCAACTCTGTTACCTGACCCACAGCAATTTATCCACTGGGTACTGTGAGAACATCATTAATAGAATGTGCATTTTTTGGATGTATTTATGCATTCACCTAGGGTTTCATGCTAATAACAAATCGATTCATGTTCCATAGCCACACCAATCTTTCCAAAACAGAAGAGACTGAGGATTGTCGCCAATAAGGGAGACAGCGTGGTCCTTCCCTGCAATCCTCCCAACAGCTCAGTCGTCCCCCTCATTCACTGGATGGACCGGAGTGAGTTTAACTTCGCTTTTCCAATCTCATATCCGATTTAGCACGTTCTCTTCTGCGTTTTGGCGAACTGGACCTGAACTGAACTCTTCTGTAATCGTTTGTCTTGGAGTTGTGTTTTGATATTGTAGGTTTTTACCACTAAATTAATCTCCCAGGCGTCTTGTCTTCCCTCAGAGCTGCTGCACATTCATCAGAGTGACCGCGTCACCCTGGGTTTAGATGGAAATCTGTACTTTGCTAATGTGCTTGAAAGCGACACCAGAGATGATTATACCTGCAACGCCCAGTACGTCGCTGCCAGGACCATTGTTCCCAAAGAGCCCATCTCCCTATCTGTCTTAAGTAAGTGCCACACACAACCATTCATGAGATATGCAATACTGTGCAAAAATGTATAGCCACATTTTTAATGTAGTCTTGAGGAACAGTTCTCCAGGCTTCCTGAAGGACTTTCAAAAACTCTCATTTTCAGTCCAGTACCTGAACCTGACCAGTTTCACAGGAATGGTTTTTTGTTTGTTAGGCCACACAGTGACCTACATATGAATCATTTAAGCAGAACAAAGCACATCTGACTTAAGGCCTGAACCAGTGAAGAAACAGGTGCAGATGATCAGGCGGTGATCAGTATACTGGTGGTGCTGAATGCTGAGTGGTTAGAACACCTTTATCTAGGGAGCTTGTTTCTTTAGCCACTTTGCAGCCTGTCGCAGTAAAACATTTGTTCTCATTTCTTTCATTTAATCTGTTCAATATGCCAAGGATGAGACAGGCAGGCAGAAAATAGTATTTTTGCACCAACAAGTTGATTCAAAACAAAATATAAATAAATGAGCAGTGGTTCCACACTGTATACTCTACCTTTCATTATTACACTGTATATAATCTAAAATCTGTTTCTTCTCTTTCATTTGGTTAGTTTTGTGCCTCATCAAGTCAGTAGCATGTCTTTATGAGCTGTATGGCCAGCCTTTCTCAGCATGACTGACTCAGACAGATGGTCTGCCACCCTGGTCTTTATAAGTGTCTCTGATCTCTTTTAGAAAGGGATTAGAGGGTTGTTTCACTTTCTTCACTTTAATCTTGGATTTTACCCAACATGGCAGTTGATGGACATGTGCCATGGATTGCTGACCCTTAAAATTGTGCCAGTAATTTATTCCTTATGCTCAAATTTAATTTTTGCCGGGGCAGAACTAAGGCTGAGACGATAAACTAGTTTCTGAAAGTTCCCATTTGTACCAAAAGAGGCAACAAACACACACACAAAGACAAAAGGGGAAGTTTTGTAAACATTAACATTAAAGCTTGTTTTTTTGGCTGTTTTTTTTTCTTCTCAGGTCTTTTTAAAACTGTTTCCATTTGTAAAAGATAAATGTTACTGCTGTTATTGCTTGATGAGCTTATTGTTTTTTCATTTTTTATGTTTTTAGCATGAGCATTTAACTAAAAGAGCATCATAAAAAGTCCAGTGAGTTTTAAGTAACATCTATACAGAAATCAACCAAATTTGTACAAACACCCTTATATTTACTAATTTAGAATAAAACAAAATTTCTGTGTAGCCATGTGCTGTGCTGTGTGTGTAAATGCATTGAAACCAGGACTGGATGTCCAGATGACTCATCGGAGCACAGAACACTCACGCTTATAAAAATGAAGTTAAAGAAATAGTAAATTAAGAGATATGTTTGTTATATATAAGTCATACAGACTACTGAGGACAGAATTTGTGTTTCTCAGTTTTCAGTTATTATTATTTCAGTTAGATAGTTATTACATTATAAAATTCAAACAGTTTATGTTACTATTTTTAATGTAGTCTTGAGGAATAGTTCTCCAGGTGTCTCTAAAGACTCATTTTCAGTCCAGTTCCTGAACCTGTCCAGTTTAAGAGGAAAGTTTTTCATAGGCTGTTTTACCATGTCATGTCATAATTAGACTTAACTAGATTCTTTTGTGGGTTTTGGCTCATTCGGACAAGCACTAAAGAACATGATCAAATGACCGAATAGTTCCTAGCAGAGAATACCGAATACCCATCCCTACTCTAGTGGCCTTATTAGGCTCCACATTTTCTACTTTGGTCTTAGAGCACCCTCTGTTGGTCACGTGTGTTTGAAGAAACTTTCATATTTATCCGAAAAAGGTGCCATTAATGTGAAGCTCTTGATACTTCAGGTGCTTCAGTGCTGTTGGCTTATTTATAAATGGACTGAACTTCATTTTATTGCCATGAAGCACTGTAGCGACGACATCCCCCTCAGCAAAGAAAGCATGGATGCCCCCGTGGATGTTTTTTTTTTATGATAACCGTCCAAGCATATTTGGCCAAGCGTGTTACAGTGACGGATGTCTCTCTGCCAGATGAGGTTTATGTTTTCCATGCTTGATTCGACACCAACAATGCAAAATCTCTATGGCCTCAGATCCTGCCGGGAACCAGCTGGTGCAGTGAAGCTGCTTATAAATCAGCTGGCAAAGCCTCTGTGCCCCAGGCTATGATCCTCACATGCTAAACGACCATAAAGGGTCTAAAGTGTGTATTCTGTGCTGAAAACAAGTTGTCTGATATCAGAATCAGAATCAGAAAACGTTACTGATCCTGAAGGAAATTGCTGATGTTATGACTGCAGAGACTCGCAGAGACACACAGACAGAACAGTATATAATATAAAGTCTACAGTAAAAGTTAGATAAATACATTATACACTAATTAAAGGTATAAAAGCCCGACTGGAAAAACACAGCTGGCAATGGGTAAAAAATTTGCAAGCAGGGTCAAATAAATAAATAGAATAAAATTTGTTTTAGGGCTGTTTTTGTACACACAGGAGCAAAACTGACCTGGAAACCTGATCTGAGATATATATA
>JBBPCX010069388.1:0-11406 GCA_037974365.1 Hydrocynus forskahlii | reverse complement strand
CATATACACATACACACACATGCACACACCACAAACACATGTACCATACACACACACACACACACACACACACACACACACACTCACCAAACACACACACTCACCAAACACAAATACACTCACCATTACACACAGATGCAAACACACACACAGACACACACACACACTCACACACACCACAAACACACTCACCATACCCAAAGACATACACACACACCCTCATACAAACACACTCAGCATACACACACACACACACACACACACTCATACACACAAACTCTCCATACACACACACACACACACACAAGCGCGCACACACACACAAGCGCACACACACACAAGCGCACACACAAGCGCGCACACACACAAGCGCGCACACACAAGCACGCACACACAAGCACGCACACACAAGCACGCACGCACACGGGGCCAAGTCAGCCAATTTAAAAAGCAGAACAGCAGAACATCTGCCCTAATCAACAACCAAAACAACAAGAACAGCGAAAGTCAAGCAGAACACCTGATTCGCCCGGACACTTCTGACACTACGCAAGCCTGGCATTACTGAGGAACCAGAAAAATGACTAAGCTGATTTTAAAAACACAACTGCAAATCTCAAGATTTATTTATTTTTTTTTTACTTTGCTGCTTCTCAATGTCGCAGCCCCAAAATAGATGTCTGAATCTTCACTGATCTCACGATTCAATTCCGCTTCAAAGGGATTTGATTAGCAAAAGATTTTTGATGCATCACGATCCATCCTGTTCTCCAGGCTTGACAGGTCTCACACACAGCAGGTTTTTCCAAGCTTGCGGTTGCCTGTATTTTCATAAAAGCTGAAATGTTCCTAAGTATTTGCTTTTAAAAGATTAGGTGTATTTTTAATCTCTGGTGCCAGAATATGTTGCTCACCCTCTGCCATGTTTCTGCTCACACCAGGCACAGCGGATAAATGTAGATTGGAGGTGGGGTGTAATTTTTATTTACTCTATTTACAATGAGTAAACGCCTTACATGCCAGGTTACTGTTTTCATTCTAAATTTAAAGTCAAATAAAAATTTTAAAAGGAATAAATTATTATCTTATTCTGCATTGATTATTTTCCATAGCTCCAGCCCCAAGCCCCACCTACAAAAAGTTTGTTTCTCAAACTGATGATGATCACCATCACAGTATCAGCCAATATTGGGATCTACTACTCATTTAGGTTGAGTTTACTGGCTGACATGATCCAGTGTGTTGATTTTGCACACATACATTAACACATTAACACCAAACCCTCAGATATAGAATGAGGAGTGTGTAAAAGCTTAATTACACTCAAACAACACAAACAGCAATACGATAATTGCTAAAGACATTTGGTTAGATGTTTGAGCCTCCCAGGAGCCACTACTATAAATACTATATGGTGTTTCTTGGATTTCAGGCACTTCCAACAAAATATGACTCAGAGCACGAATACAAATGTTTAGACCTCAAAAAATAAACTTCAGTGTTGTACTCCATTCTTCAACGAAACAGTCAGACAGGATAAATTGCAAAAATGTAACTATAGGGAAAAAATTAACAAAACAAAACAAAATTAGGAACAAATGTGGGATTCCAGTGAAAGAGAAACAGTGCTGGCGCAAGTTCATTGGAAAGATGATGCATCTCACAGACTGAGCAAACACACACCCAACAAGTCTTTCTAAAAAACAAACCACACACTCTCGATACTATTGGTCAGTCTCCACGTGGGTCTGTAAAATTGAGAAATTATTAACCAATAATTTGTTTTCATTTATTTCGAATATGCATAGTTTTTTTAATTTCCTGAAAAATAGCCATTTTGGACATATGAGATTTCTGCCCGACAGCGACAATATATATATATGCATTTGTATATATATGTATACATATGAATGTGTGTATTTATATATATGTGTGTGTGTGTGTGTGTGTGTGTGTGTAAGTGTATGTGTATACACATATACATACACATACAGCTATTTTACCCACGTGTTTACATTTTGTAGTCAACTGTTTCTCCAGTCAACCAGACCACAATCTGATTACTATATGGCGTACGCAAATGACCTCTTATACGACAACCAATCACCTGCATCGCTCCTCATTATTTTTTTTCCTCAGAAGTACTGCACAATTTTTAACAACACAATCAAGACTACACACAAAAGACAGGCCAGCCAATCAGAACAGAGATCACTTGCATATATCAGGGCACAGATACAAAAGCCCGTTTCATTCTAGGATTTAAGAGGTTGGGAAATGGTCGGGTAGAAATGAGATGCTGGCTGAATGGGATGAGTGGAAGGAATAAAAGGCAGCAATTTTATTCCTGGGCTTCTCCTGCTGTCTCACATGAACACATGCTTTTAACACTTACACTTTCTAACACTTTTTTCTGCCCAGTGATAGATGACTTCATGGTCATGTCCACAGCTCCCAGTGGAAGCCCCTTAATTAAGCCTGTTAGCCCATGACTCACATCCTCATTAGTGTCCTCCATCCCTCCAAAACCCTACAGAGAACACTCAATTAGCATCACACCCCCACCACACACACACACACACACACTTACATGGCTAAACTAAACAGTAAACTTAGCAGTTCACATACAGCTGAATTATAGTTGATGTTTTGGTGCTGTAGAGAACTACATGTGAGCCGGTACAAGCCTATCAATGCAACACCTGTACTCATAGCAGAAAGGGGTCTATACAGTAATAAAGAAGGTCTGTAACAGCAGAACCCGTTTTTGGTGCTATAAAGAAAAGTGGCCATTAGAGTCACACGTGAACCCACCACAGCACACAATGTGAACAGTGTGAAATTGTTCTCTGCATTCAACCCATTCACTGAGTGATGCAGAGACAGCGTCCAGGGAGCAGGTATTTTGCTCAAAGGAACCTCAGTGGTGTCAATGGCAGTACTGGGATTCGAACCGATGGCCGCCTTATTGCAGGGGCAACTCCCTAAACACTATGCCTACACAGACTTCATTATAAGGGATTCTTCCATTATAGAGAAGAATCCCTTAACCAGACAAGCAACCATTTATGCATTCAAATAGTTCGTTGAGTGTTCTTGGTTTTACATAAACCATTGGTTTCACCAAAGAACCCACCAAAGAACCCACGGTCTAACCATGGTTTCACCAAAGAATCCACAGCGTCACCAAGGTTACACCAAAGGACCCAAGGTTTAACCGTAGTCTCATCAAAGAACCCATGGTTACACCAAAGAACCCACGGTTTCACCATGGTTACACCAAAAAAAAACACATGGTTTCATTTACCATGGTTACACCATAGAACCCACAAACAACAATACACGTCCTGTTTTGTCTTCTAGCTTTCTAAACAGTGCTATCAAATAGGTCTTCATAATACAGGACATTCTCATCTGGTGAAAGGAGGGCAGCTGCAGAAACTTCACTGCTTGAGGGTTAAAACAACAGCGCGATGCCACACTGGGACACAGCAGAGCAGAATGTAGGAACAATAGCTCCATGCAAACTGTGATCCAGGACACTTTCAGACATGAACTGAAACTTTAATTGACTGGTGCAGTTCTGGTCTTCACATCAAATAAATGTCATCGAAATGTGTCAGTGGAGTAAAGGTTAATACACACTTCAGCTAGCACAACACAGACACATGATGCAGAAAATACCTGCGATGTGATTGTACTGCCATGTAAAGAGCCAGACTTTCTTGTATTTTTAAAATAGTCTTGAGGAACAGTTCTCTGAGATTCCTGATTGACTTTCAAAGTCTTTCATTTTCAGCCCAGTCCCTGAACCTGACCAATTTCAGGGGGATGTTTTTGTTTGTTAAGTCAAAAAGTGACCTAAGTATGAATCTTTCAAGCAGAACAAGTCATATCTAACTTAAGGTCTGAACCAGTGAAGAAACAGGTGCAGATGATTCCAGGTATCCTCACTGGCAGTGGATTCTGTACCAATCCAGTACTTACTGTTGATGTTTATTCTTGTTAGGAGCTTTTGTTTGTGTGTGTGTGTTTGACAGAGATGGATCACAGACAATATCGGCACTGCTGTTGTTTTGTAATGAAATTAGGCAGATTTGTGATGTTCATTTCTAAAAGCAGAGGGGTATATTTAGCCCAGTGACGGCAGAGGGACATCTGGAGGGGTGCCTGTGTGTGTGTGTGTGGGTGTGAGTGTGTGTGTGTGTGTGTGTACATACTGTACGTGAAGCATGCCAAAAGCCATTACTGCCAGCACGAGCGAAAGCCTGGCTCAGCAAACACACACACACACACACACACGCACACACGCACACACGCACACACACACGAGAGCGTGAATGAGAGAGCATGAGAGACAGAGAGAGAGAGAGAGAGAGAGAGAGAGAGAGAACGAGGGAGAGAGAAGATGGGAGGGTGAGAGAGAGGAAGACAGGAAGAGAGAGAGAAAGAGAGATAAAACTAGAGGCTGCAGTTTATTGAGAGAAGATTATTGAGGGGAACAAAGTAAGTGAACTTTTAGGGTGTGTTTGCACTGTGTGTGTGGTGTGTGTGTGGGGGACTTCCTCTTGTATAGCATGACAGTGAAAGTGGCCATCATAAGGCAATACAGAGGACCTTAAACACAACAAAATCAGACTGACTGGAATACAGTGCACTACAAATCAGTCACACAGCTGGCCAGTGAATGGGCGTATGCACATGTGAGTGTGTGTGTTTGTGAGTGTGTGTGAGTGTGTATGACCAGCATGGAGCTCCTAGCACACTCCATTATGTGAGAAGTGCTAAAAGCTAACACGGCCACTCTGGCTCCCAGGGTTGTGTTCTCTCAGAGCGGTGGGGGTTTCAGCAGGCTGAGTGGCTCCTGGCCCAGGGTAGAGGCAAAAGGACCCGCCTTCGAAACCCTGGTCCCACAGCATCTCTACTTACACACACCCCTACACTCTAAATCCTATTACCCAGCACTCAGCGCAGCCAACCACCTGCGCAACAACGAGCGCAAATGAATGGCGTCCTCTCCGTCTCCACTAAGAGACATACAGTGATAATGCTGTTACAGACTGGCAACAGCCAGAGACAGTAACAAGATCGGCCTCAAGATTTCAGATAGAGTGTGATATTGTATTTTTAATAGGGGGACAGGAAGAGAGAGATTTCTGACCACATTGGGCTTCCAAATGGCACAACTGTCTAAGTGTCAGGAGGTCACCAGTTCAGTCCCTGGTGGTGCTGCAGCCATCCACAACCAAAACAATTGCCTTCGCTCTCTCCGAGTGGGTAGGATGGCCCCCCACTGCTCCATCACTCAGTGTCTATTAGCTGGCGTAACAGAATTGGTGGTTAGCGTTTCCTCCAAGAGTGCTGAACTGTCCTAACAGAGCTATACAATACATAGTTTGGTAATTGTTATTGTGACCTTGGTCTATGCAATGAGCCTCTGACCAATCACTAGTCACAGCTCCGGGTAAGTTTTGATGAATCAAGGTCTTCATGTCCAAACGAGTGGGTGGTAGTGGAGACGACTAAATTGAGAAATATCCTCAAAAATTAGATTTTAACTGTATTGTTATTTTAAACTGCATCACAAATTAATTTGATCTGGTTATTATGGAATTCTTTTATTTTAATTCAAAAAAGCCAGATTACATTATTTTGGCCCAAAAAAGCTAACATTTTGGTAAATTTATTATAACCCTCAGATTAATGAATGGTGGCTGGTGACTAGTAGGCTTTATTCTGTGTGTGTGTGTGTGTGTGTGTGTGTGTGTGTGTGTGTGTGTGTGTGTGTGTGCACGTGCGTGTGTAAGAGAGAGAAGAGGGGAGAAACGGCTGAGCTGATTGGGTGAAATGGCAGCTGAAGTAGGTCAGGGCACTGCAGGTGAGCTCTACAGAGAAAATCATCCGTCCATTACACACACTTCAGTGCCTCACCTGGACCGAACCGGACACGGTCTGTGGACAGTGACATCCAGCTGCAGCCCCAGAGCCTCTTATGAGCTCTTCAAACACAGTCTGAAAGCTGTGAGCATCCTAACTAACACACCTCCAGACTAGAATTTCTGTGGTCGAGGTGTTCATGACATTTAACAAAAGTCAATTTCTTGGGTTAAAAGAATGCAGGCTAATCTTTAACTGACAAACTTTTCGATCCAAAAATGAGAAAGAAAACAGGCAAGACATTTAAACGGAAAAATCAGGCCAAGAATAAAAGTGTTTTAATGGTAATGAGCCATTATTCCTCTCCCCAGCGCAAATGCGTTCACACAGTTTGGGCAGTAGAACAACAGTGAAAGCAGCAGCTGCTTGGAACGGCTGCTGTTTCCATCAGAGGTGTTAGATGAGAGGTTTCACTGTTCTAGTAAATATGAGGAGGGTTCAGACTTCCCTGGAATCGATACACAGATTAAAGTAAACCAGTAACAGTAGGGGAAAGGAAAGACACCATGAGTGTACAGATAATGTCTGCAGCCACAGTTTTTAAAAGGACAGAGCGAGTACTAGAATTACACTAGTTGGTAGTGGCCTAGTGGATAAAACACTTGTCTGTGCAACTACTTTTTACAAACTAAACAAATCTTGATACTTTTACTGCTTTCTTGTTTGTTTGCATTTATTCTCATTTGAACTTTGCTAGCAGAAAGACACTATAATGCACACAAAAAAATGGCTTCAAACAATTTACATAGGTGTCTAAAACTTCTGCACAGTACTCCTGTGTGAGGGTGCGGCTTTAAGAGCAAACCAGCAGAGACAGGTACACACACACACACACACACACACACACACACACACACACACACACACACAGAGAGAGAGAGAGATGAGTGGCTCAGCACACAAACCTGCTATTTAGTTACAACACACACTGAAAGTCTGTAATTACCACACACACAAGCAGAGACAAAGAGAGAAAACCACTGTGTCTCTCTGAGGAACAGAGAACGACTGAAACATGTGAGTGCATGTTAGGGAGTTTGCGCATACAATGTATACGCATGCGAAAACTGCCTTTCCTTTCAACATTAGTGTTTCTATTATATTTAATCCTTTCTTTCATTTGCTTTGGCAACAGTCGGTAGTTGCACCTCATGCAAATAAAGCCATAAAGTCCCTTTTAGTGAGTACTAGGGCCGCCCCTATCATGGAAAACACATAGATCTTTTTTAAATAACAGAGTTTGGGGCAGCTGGTGGCCTGGTGGTTAGGAAGTCTCACCTGCAGTCAGAAGGTCAGGTTTGAATCACAGGATTGCAAGTGAACACCACTGAGGTACCTTTGAGCAACTGCTCCCCGGCCACCCCACGTTGGTGGCAGCCCCCTGCTTCACTTGGTAAAAGGATTAAATGCAGAGTAAGAATTTCACACTGTTCACATGTTCACACTGTGTGCTGTGCTGTGGTGTTAATGCGTGACTATAACTTTACTTTCCATTTTTAATGCAGCATGTAAACACTGAATCGTCTATACATGGCAACCACACTGGAAAGAGAGCCTGGTTTTAATTCACTGATCTTAACTATTAATATTATTATTATTATTATTATTATTATTATTATACACTCCTTTACCAATATCCACCTATTCAGCCTATAGCCTTTTCGAAGTTATAAGGAATGTTTCGAAATAAGGCACACAGGTTATTCAGTCAGAGCAGAGGTCATTTAGTCTTAAAGGCACACACTTTAATTCTACAGAATAAAGAGGCTGGATAATGGCAATGTAAAAATTATTTATGGTCACTGAGAAATGGAGTAATGGAATTCAGGGAAAAAATTAAACAAGAAAAATGTAGGATATGTGACCTTTAAAGGCTACGATTAGAGAAAGGATCAAGTTACACTTCATATGCACAATGCCACAGTGATGTAGTCAGATTGGCAGGAATGTAGTGCCTCGCATTAGATCAGTAGCTCTATCTACACATTGTGATAACCAACAGAAGCGAGCATCTTATGTCCAAATTGTGCAGCCCTTCAGAGCACTGGAGTTTTTTATGTTCCTACTGATGCAAAGACTCATTACTCAGTTCAGGTAACACACACACACACGCACGCCTGTCACACAGCAGGAAAACACACCTGAGACAGCACTATAACTGCCACCACAACAAATATGACATCAGCTGAGGCCTAGAAACCCCCCACCATAGAATTTGAAATACAGACAACTACCTAGGTTGGCATTTTCTTGTGCCCCTCTGACCTTGCTGCTCTCTCCTCCCACTGCTGCTGCGGCGGTCTCCGGTTGGGAGTTGGAGTGGGGGGAGGGGGTGTCACACAACAAATCTCACACACTCGCCATACAGCTCAGAGCAAGACTATCTAACAAAACATACAAGCAAATAAACCCCACTAAAGCTGTTCAAAAAGATAAAAATCATGTTTGCTCAACATACCACTTGACCCCACATGTACAGTGTGCCATGGTTTAGTGTTAGACTGTAAACCTTAACTGAGGAAAGACAGAGAATCTGTGTCTGCCCTGTGATGGACTGGTGATCTGTCCAGGGTGAAGGGAAAGGGCAACTGAAAGAAAGGTAAAAGGAAAAGGAAAGGGGAAAGAAAGGGAAAAGGAAAGGGGAAAGACGGGGAAAGGACGGAAATGGGAAAAATGGGGAAGGAAAGAAAGGGCAAGGAAAGGGGAAAGGGAGAAAAAGGGAAGGGAAAGGAATGGAAAAGGGAAATGACAGAAAGGGGAAAGGGGAAAAAGAGAGAAAGGGAAAGGGAAAAAGAAAGAAAGTGAAAGGGAAAGGGGAAAGGAAATATAGGAAAGTGGAAAGGGTGGGGAGGGAAAGGGAAAAAGAAAGAAAGTGAAAGGGAAAAGGAAAGGTATGGAATGGGGAGAGGAGAGAAGGTGACAAGAAAAGAGGAAAGAAAGGAAAGAGGACAGGAGAAAGGTATGGAAAGGGGAGAGGAGGGAAAGGGAAAAGGAAAGGGGAAAGGAAGGAAAGGGAAAAGGAAGGAAAGGGAAAAAGGAAAAGGAAGGAAATGGAAAATGGAAAAGTAAGGAAAGGGAAAAGGGGAAAGGAAGAAAAGGTATGGAAAGGGGAGAGAGGGGGAAGGGAAAAGGAATAGGGAAAGGTAGGAAAGGGAAAAGGGAAAAGGAAGGAAAGGGAAAAAGAAAGGGAAAGAGAGAGGGAAAAGGGAAAAGGGAGTAGGAAAGGGGACGGGGAAAAGGGGAAAGGAGGGAAAGGAAGGAAAGGGAAAGGGGGAAGGGGAAAGGAAAAGAAAGGGATGGATGGATGGATGGCTTATGAGCAAAACACAGTTCAATCAATAGCAACAGCTCTGTATGGTCATTTCTATGGATGTTAATTTGTTAGTGGCTTGCTATACACTTCTTGTACCCCCGCGTTCGGACACTGGTTTCTGTTGTCAAAGACACATTTCCATTTTATGTAAATACAGCAGACGTTATAGTATTGATTCAGATTCTGATTCTGCAATTCTCCAGCAAGCAGTGGGAACCAGGCCATGTCTCCTGGCCGGCCTGCGTGAGTATTGTCCCACGTAAGATCAATACAGCCAAATTAAATCTAAGCATCCACGCCCGCAGACCTCTGAAGAGCAGCCGTGGGAAAACTCACTCTTTGCAGTTTGAGCACGATTGCGAACTTCAACTCAGCAAACACACAGCGGGCAGAAACGCTCCTGGACAATCGGCCGGGGGGCGAAGCTTTAATTTGTATAATCACAACACAACTGAAATCGATTCAGAAACTCGAGCAAGTTCGAAATGTCAACCTTGCCGTGAACACAGCTTATTTTTATAGTCAGCGACGTGGCGTATGGGAACTGGGCGGTACTACGGACACATGGCATTGTTTATTGGTAATAATGTTTATTGGTAACTTTAAAGGAGAAGGAAAAACATTTAATACTTATAATGGAAGTTAATGAAAAATGACCTTGTTCTGAAGTCCATTTCTATAGGTAGGTTCACCAAGGTATTTTTACATAATGTAAATGTCAGCTGGTAGAGCTGCACGATACTGACATAATATTAGTATTGTGATTTTCCAGCTACATATTGCAACTGAGATGCCTTTCAATACGATCACATTTTTGGAATTAAAAAGGCTTTAAGTCTGTAAATATTGTTTCAAACAGCACAGTTCCCATCTATACAGTCCATACGTGGAAAATAAGCTACTGTTTTCAAATCAGTTTTTGTGATAAAAACCAACACATTTAAATACATTTTGGCTACAGCAGCCCGTTCATGCACTGATTCGCCAACACTTTTAAATGTTAAGGATTAAAATAAAGATTTTACATAAAGACCTTCATCAGATTACCCAGTACCTCACCTGGAGCTGTGATTGGTCACCCTGACAGAAAAACTGTGATTGTTTGGAGGCTCATTTGCATATTGCAGCCTTCTGTGATATGAGTATTGCATAGGTGATATTGACCATTTATTGTGATATTGACCGAATATATTAAAAGACCACATATTGTGCAGCCCTAGCAGCTGGGAATTCCAAATTATGCAAAAAAAGAGTGACAAAAACGGAGATACAATGTTTGGTACTGAGGGTGATGATATGCACGGTCTTTAATATTTATATATAAATAGCGTTGCCAATGCTTTTCAGTTCTGTTACATGCATTTTACTCACTCAAAATCTTCAACGAAAGCTAAATATTGACGTTTTCTTCTGTAAACGTGGTTTCTGTCTAGTTAGGGTTGTAATAAGTCTCTGTTGGGGAGAAAAGTTTTCAATAAATGGAGATATAATATTCTTAATAGCACTCATAAAGCATGTGTTTTTTTAATGGAACAAATAACCCTGAATATTCTCATACTGGATCAATACAGTCCAGCACTAACATTGGTTGGCCCGCCTTGAAATCAGTGATGGAGTTAAACCTGTAAAGAGATTTGTTGTGTAGTAATGTGACCACGGCAAACACACACCGCAGCCGTCTAAGCCAATCGCCACACCTGCCGCCTTTTGTTTTGGACCTTCCATAAAAAAACAAAGAAGGAAAAAAAAAAAACGTTTTGCAGTCTCCATGGTGACACGGCGTGCCGCTGCTCTGCTCCGAGCTGCAGCTACTGTACAACTGTGTTGATGTTACATCATCCAGTGCCCTGTAGTGTCCCCTCACACGCGTGATTACAGGAGCTATGATCCTCTTTAGCTCTCTCTTACACTGCAGAACACACACAGATACACACACAGACACGTACACACAAGGACACAAACACACACACATACACATACAGACACACACGCACACACAGATAAACACACAGATAAATACAGATACACACACACACACACGTATATACAGACAGAGCAGGCTCACTGAGTGATCGAGACAGAGAGACAAAGAGAGAGAGAGAGAGAGAGAGAGAGAGAGAGAGAGAGAGAGAGAGAGAGAGAGAGAGAGAGAGAGA
>JBBPCX010069386.1:0-11407 GCA_037974365.1 Hydrocynus forskahlii | reverse complement strand
GGCTGCTGCTACGGCTAAAGGCCCTCCTCGGGCTGCTGCTACGGCTAAAGGCCCTCCTCGGGCTGCTGCTACGGCTACCGGGGCTAAGGCCAAAGACCTGTCTACCGGGGCCAAGGCCAAAGACCTGTCTACCGGGGCCAAGGCCAAAGACCTGTCTACCGGGGCCAAGGCCAAAGTTACAGGCTCCTGGGCCACGGCCAAAGTTACAGGCTCCTGGGCCAAGGTCTCTGCAATGCTGGCGAGCTTGGTGGCTTTTGGCGGCTGGTTGTTCGTAGCTTGCCCCAGAGGTAGCGCTTGAAGCGCCAGCGTGACCAGGGTTGTTGGGCCTTTGGATTCTGCTGGGGGGCGGCGCTTCACGCCGTGTCTGAGGCTGGAGCTGTGCCTCACATAGAGATTCGCTCGTGGACCTAGTGACTGTTCCTGAGTGAGGCAGGCTGTCCCAGCCGAGGGCTCGTCTTCTGAGACGAGCCAGGCGCGTGCGTCGGTGACCGGGTGGGAGCCGTGAGCGACGCGGACCCCCACGCCTCTTACGGCGTCTAACTGTGGATCTCCCGCCTCGCACTTCAGCGAGCAAAAGTGGGAGCTCCTCTGTGGCTGAGTCCAGGAAGAGGGGGTCCACAATGCACCCAGGCTCGATAATGGGCGATTCATCAATCCACCCATCCCACCAGAAGCCCATGTCCGCCTCGTCCTCCGACTCACCACCGCACAACAGCTCCACAGTAGTAAATCGGCTTGTCCTCGCCGACTTACCCTCGAGCTGGTTACCACACGCCTCACTCCAGGCAAACTCCGTTTCCCACTCTCTCAGCAGGGCCATGGTTGTGTCCCCAAGGATGAGTTCCTTCGGGTACTGCTCCCTCTCTGCTGGCTCGCTGCTATGTGTGCCTTGCCTTATTTGATGGTGGGTTGTTCCGTCGTGCCAGCTCCTTGTCGTCTTGTTCTTTTGGCAGGTACACACACACCAGAAGTCGTTGTATTGCTGCATCTTTGTTCTTTTTTAGAACTCCAATTCAAAACCGGCTTGAATAGCCGGCTTGAATAGCTTACAAAATACTTCAGCTCAAGAAAACAGGAAACACAAAGCATAATGTGATCAACAACCCACAACAGAACCGAACCTTAACCTCCTTAAATACATAAACACAAACCCCAACCACCAATCACATATTAGAAACCCTAATAACCTAATAACACCCAGCTGTGACTCCTAATTACTAACACAGAACCTATTCAAAATAAAAGCCTAAAAGCTAACCCCAATACAAACTTAAACAAGGGTGGCCCTTAGTGGCCAGCCACCGTCACTGATCTCAGCCCTGACAAAAAATAAATACAAACTTTACTGATAGGCCAAAATAGTGATGAAATTAATATTAGAAATAACATTTATTATTTCAAGATTTGAAAATGAGCTGTGCCTTTTTAGTTGTGCTCAGGAAAACATACTCTCACTGTACAGAACATGAGCATATTAAAATGGTCGCATGTTGCACATGTTGATCCCAGGAAACAAGTATAAATGTTCTACACAGTACATTTCAGGCTTTGGGATTACCTCATTCTGTGTTTCTAAATGGTAATTATACTATTTAATTTCAAGGTTGGATCACTGTAACATCAGTGGGAACACATGTGAAGCACTGTCATCAGTGCTCAGTTCGGATTCACCACTGAAAGAACTGGACCTCAGTAACAATAACCTGCAGGATTCAGGAGTGGAGCTGCTCTCTGCTGGACTGAAGAGTTCACACTGTAAACTGGAGACTCTCAGGTCAGTATTTAACACTCAGGTCAGTATTTAATGACTTTAATCGACGTTAAAGTCAGGGTCAAACAGGCAACCGTCTCCAGAGATCCACTCTGGAGTTTCACACAAGCCCTTAATTAGAAGCAGGGGAGTTGAATTAACGTGTTAATTTCAATCAAATGTTCATAGACAAAATAACTTGTTAGCGCTGATTAATCGCACCACGTGACTTTAACCCAGTTCAGTGTTCTGTTAAAACATGCTACACATCGAGATGTGCTACAGTGCCCTTCTGGGCATGTGCAGTCCCACAGTCTTGGGATTCATTGCCATGCCCATAAATCTGTGCTATCTTTGGACACTGGCTGCTGTATGAGCTTCAAGAGAGCTTTTTTCCCACAGGATAGCAGGAATCATCAGAACACCCTGCTTCACAGTAGCATTTCTCAGTGTTAGAACCTGACTGTATAAACTGGCTCTATGCACCTCTAAAGATCTGTCTGTCTATCTAGGCTCTTCTCATTTAATAAAATATATTTTTCTCAGATGATGCATATTATTTGCCTATTTCTCATCATTTATCTGAGCTAAACTGACTGTATAAACTACATAAGCTTCAAGGTAGCATTTTTCAACAAGGCATCATAAATCAATATATACTAGCTGTTGATTTGTGCTATGGTAGCATTTTTCGACAAAGCAGCGTAATTCATCAGAACACCTGTGCTTGTATGTTCATTGTCTTAAGTCATATTTTTGATTGCTGTGACCATTACTGCCATTGAACAGTACTGAACTTATTATCTCTTATAATAAAAGAGACATTGAAAGTCTGCATTGTTGATAGATTAATAAATCAGAGAGCTTGTAATTAATTTGAATTTTTTAATCGCATGACATCCCTAATTAGAAGATCAGGATCACCTGAGTTTTAGGCCGCTTCTGTGCAAAGTATACTAGACCTTTCTAGTTACTGGGTGTTTCTCTTTCAACTTTCCTGTGTTTTTCTGTGGTGTTTCTTTAACCTTGTTCTGTTACCCTTGAGACACTTCAGTACTGTGAGACCAATGGCATGTTCTCTTTTTTTACAGACTGTCTGGCTGTCATCTTGGAGTAAAGACATGTGAGAATGTGGGGTCAATTTTAAACCTGGAAAACTCCTCACTGAAATATCTGGACCTCAGTAACAATGACCTACAGGATTCAGGAGTGGAGCTGCTCTCTGCTGGACTGAAGAGTTCACACTGTAAACTGGAGACTCTCAGGTCAGATTTCAGTCTGTTTTACTGAATGTAAATGACTGAGCCATAAAGATACAGTAGAAGAACTGGCCCGTCCATGTTAGAGTTGGCTGCAGGTCAGGCACAGTGTAGGTATTGAAATATGTTTTAGGGAATGGTCTTTGTTTATGTTGCCTGGTAATTATAAACAACAGAGCATATCAAGGCTATTGATGGAAAGATTGTTTCAAACTAACCTAACCTGTCACTGCTGTGCTGAGAATAATCCAGTACTGAAATGTACTTGTTCACTGGTGGTCCTGTAAGGGGGTTCTGACCACTGATGAAGGGGGTAAAGGCTAAAGGCTAAAATAATACAGAGGATGCAAAAGTGTACAGCTGCAGTCCTGGAGGACAGTTTGGTAATTACCATATTTATATACATAACCAGAGTAATAGTGAGGAGCAGGGGCAGAGACACATGAGGAGTCAGGATAGAGAAGGGACCATAAATAAACACAATAAATACACAGCAAGGAGATATTTTAAGTGAACTTACATGAGCTGTGCTTGTTTAAAATAACCCAATTTTGGTCAAATAAATTGGTTAGTCCTATTGAAATTTCAGCTTTGGTAACTCCAAGTTGGCAGCACAATGGCTTCTCTAGAATCCAACATTTGGTGGAGAAGTGTAGTTCAACTTTCACTCAAAAATCTTGCACATAATTTTCCACCACTCTGAACCTCCTCAGAATTCTTACTGTGTTCTACAAAGGGTCTGTAGCAATGGAAACTGTGCCACATCAGATTGCAAGACGCTGCACTGCTGTAACTGCACTCAACTTTCTTCTTTGTTTTCTGTTCGAGAAAACAGAGAAAAGAGTTAGTTCTGTTTAAATTTGCAGAGGACTATTTATATCTGTGAGGAATGTAAGAAGTCTCTTACTAAAGCAGCCTAGCTTGAAAGGGCAGAACTGAGAGTTATGATGGGCATGAGAGTGCCCCGAGACACCGGCGCACCTCCACTCCCCCGTCACAAACCTGAGTGAATGTGAGGAGTGGTGGGACGACAGCACCAGTGTCCCAGTTAACATGAATTCTCTGTGCCCACTGCCTCCCAGGGCTACATCTTCCATTTAACAGGAGCAATTAATTACAAAAAGCCTGACTAAATAAGTAGGTTATCAGCCTGGACTTAAAAACGGAGACTGTGTCTGAGTCCCGAATGTTGTTTGGAATAGCACTCCAGAGCTTGGGGGCTATATATGAGAACGCTCTTCCTCCTGCTGGTGCTTTCATAATTCTGGGGACAAGTAAGTAGTCAGCACCTTGAGATCTGAGTGACTGCAGGTTCAAGAAGAGATAAGTCCACAGAGGTAATCAGGTGTGAGGCCATTTAAGGGTTCATGTGTCATTAGTAGAATTCTGTAGTCAATATGAAATTTGATCAGAAGCAAACTAGGGGTAGGGGTCTGCAAACTTCCAGCCGTCAAGTGGGCTCTGGAAGAGTGGTGCCACTGGCTCCAGGGCAGCAACAAACCATTTCTGGTTTGGACTGACCACTAGAATCTCATCACAATACGACAGACAAAACAATGAAATCCAAGACAAGCTTGGTAGACTATGTTCTTCAAACAATTCAACTTTCACCTGACACTCTTTCATGGCAACACTCCAAAACTTGACCCTCAGATTGACCCTGAACTGGTATTGCCCACCGAAAAGGTACTGGCACCCCTCTATTGGGAACTAGAAATCGAATTTGGCTACACTAGTTGCAGAACCAGCAACAGTGTGTAACAACTGGGTGTCATTACTGGCTTTTCCCCAGAGGGGGCGCTGGGTGGTTTTAGGCCTATTTCCTGTTTCCCCTCTATAAAATAAGCAGAGGAAGCTAGGCTAGGCTACCAGAAGCAGCAACACCCGGTATGTATTAAAACCTATGTGCAGAACCAGTGTGTTCTCATGGCATGTAAGTAACTCTATTTCTCATGTTGCCCTAATGCTTTAGATGTCTTTTGGGTCTTACAGTTAATGGATAATCCACCTGCTGTGAGGAGCAGGTCGGTTTTCTTTTCTTTGTTTGTCTTTTTTGGTGTCTGCATTGGACTTCCTGGCAGTGGTCGGTGGAGTGAGGCTGCCATACTATGTGTAGCGGCCTGGTACAGCAGCTCTGCTCATTTATGAGCGTCTTTCTTATTTTCCACTTCTTAGTCTTGTAACTTTTTATTTAACTCTTAGTAATTTAATTCTGACACCATGCACTACCGTTTCGTGCTAGTTCTGGTCATTTTTCTCTGGTTTTTCCTACTTTTTTCACCCATGCTTGGAGATCCAGCACATGGCTCTTTTGTTTACAGCCGTGATCAGCTGTTAGCTCTGCGCCCCGCAGCGGTACTGCCGGCAAACAGACCCGACATCCCGAGCGAGCTGAGGAGAAAGAGTCGGGGGTGTCGTGCCGGGATCGAGCGTTATAGACCGAGGAAGAGATGTTACAGACCATCTATCCCTTCTGTAATAATGGGAAACATGAGATCTCTCCCCAATAAGATGGACGAGTTAACGGTGCTAACGCGATTTCAGAGGGAATATCAATCATGTGTCCCTGGAATCTACACTGCCCACATTCACACAGTATGTGACATGCCCCACCAAAGACAATAAAACATTGGACCTACTGTATGCCAACACAAAAGGGGCATACAGTTCATCACCTCTCCCTCCCCTGGGGAGATCAGATCACAGCCTGGTGCACCTTGTTCCTGAGTATGAGCCCCTAGTGTGCAGGGAGCCACCAGTCACTCGCACAGTACAGAGATGGTCGGAGGAGAGCGAGTAGGCTCTAAAGGACTGTTTTGAGTCTACTGTGTGGGGGGTGCTTTGTGATGACCATGGGGAGGACATAGACAGCCTTGTCATATGCGTTACGGACTACATCAACTTCTGTGTGGAGAACACTGTACCCACCAGGACTGTGCGGTGCTTCTCCAACAATAAACCTTGGATTACGCCTGAAATAAAAGCCGTCCTCAAGCAGAAGAGGAGGGCCTTCAAATCAAGAGACAAGAAGGAGCTGAAAAGGGTGCAAAGAGAGCTGAAAGGACTGATCAGGGACGGAAAAGACAGCTACAGGCAGAAGATGGAAAACCAGCTTCAGCAGAACAATGTCAGCGAAGTCTGGAGAGGCCTTAGCCCTCAGGCCACAAAGAACAGAGCTCTCTGCTGGTGGGGGGTGTGAGGTGGACCAATGAACTGAATTGCTTCTTTACAGGTTTGATTCATCCAGGGTGCAGTCTGGAGCATCGGCTGCAGACACCCCCACCCCACTGCTGCTATTCCACCTCTGACACCTCAGACACTTCACATCTACTCCACACACCCTGCTCACTGCTCCTCACCCCCAACTACAGCATCCAGAACACATCCAGCTCACGGCTCCAGCCTGTCTCTCTCAAACATCCAGGTTGGGAGGGACCAGAGGAGGATCAAAAAGAAAAAAAAGAAAAAGAAAGCAGCAGGCCCAGATGGCATCAGCTCAAGGGTTGTCAGGTCCTGCACAGATCAACTGTGTGGGTGATGGAGCTCATCTTCAACCTGAGTCTGAGGCTGGGGAGAGTCCCACAGCCCTAGAAAACCTCGTGTGGTACCAGTGCCAAAGACTCCACAACCAAAGGACCTCAACAGCCACAGGCCGGTGGCGCTGACATCCCACCTGATGAAGACCCTGGAGCGGCTGGTCCTGGCTCAGCTTCGGCCTATGGTGAGCTCATCACTGGACCCACTTCAGTTTGCCTACAAGCCTGGCACTGGAGTTGATGACGCCATCATTCATCTCCTACATTGTTCCCTCTCTCACCTGGAGACCGCTGGGAGCTCATGTTCTTTGATTTCTCCAGTGCTTTCAACACCATCCTTCCCACAATCCTGAAGGACAAGCTGGAATACACAGGAGTGGACCATCACCTCACTACATAGATTCTGGACTACTTCACCGTCCGACCACAGTATGTGAGAACCCAGGGTTGACAGGGTCGTCTGCAGTACTGGGGCTCCACAGAGAACGGTTCTGGCACCGTTCCTCTTCACCATCTACACTGCAGACTTCTCCTACAATTCCACCAACTGTTTCCTGCAGAAGTTCTCTGATGACTCTACAATAGTCAGCCTCATCACTGATGGGGATGACAGGGAGTACAGAGAACTGACACGGGACTTTGTGGACAGATCAACACTGGAAAAACCAAGGAGCTGGTGGTAAACTTCCGCAGGCACAAACATCCTCCACTGCAACCACTGGACATCCAGGGTATGGACGTTGAGGCTGTGGAGAGCTACAGGTACTTGGTGTTCATCTGAACAGTAAACTAGACTGGCCTCATAACTCAAACGCCCTCTACAAGAAAGGGCAGATTAGGCTGTACTTGCTGTGGACGCTCAGGTCTTTTGGAGTGAAGGGCCCACTCTTAAAGACCTTTTATGACTCTGTGGTGGCCTGGTCTGCTGGGGCAGCAGCATCTCTACTGGGAACAAAAAAAAGACTGAATGGGCTGATCCAGAGGGCCAGCTCTGTTCCAGGATGCCCTCTGGACCCAGTGGAGGTGGTGAGTGTCAGGAGAATGGTGGCTAAGCTGTCGTCCCTGTTGGAGAACATCTCCCACCCCACGCAGGAGACTCTGACAGCACTGAGCAGCTCCTTCAGTCGCAAGCTGCGGCACCCACGATGTGGGACGGAGAGATTCTGCAAGTCTTTCCTTCCAACCGCTGTCAGGCGGTACAACAAAGACTTTTGCTGATGACCACACATGTGCTGTCAGTCACACGCACAGTGTAATGTTTCTGCAATATCATTAAGTGCAATTTACTAAGTGTAATGTTTCTGTTTACAACATGTGCAATGTTTGCGTGAAGCTACTACTGCCGGGCAATACTGTGTATTTTATACACAATGTGTAATTTAGTCTGCTAAACTTTTTGCTTACGTTTATCTTATCTTATCTTAATACACGGTGTGAATTGAATATCATATGTTGGTATTGTATAACTGAAAGGTTGTTATCAGCTCTGATATTAGGGTAGGGAACAAACCACCAACGTATGATACTCGATTCACACCGTGTATTAAGATTCTGCCCCTTCCACCTGCTGACAAGAGGTCCTCCAGTGGGACCACTCTTCCCCCATGTTGGGTCATCCTGGAGTTAAAGGTACTAACACCTTCCTCCAGAGTGCCTTCTGATGCCTCACTCTCAACCACGACGTTCAAGAATTTGTTCTGGCTTGTGCAGTGTTTGCCAGGGCAAAGAATAGTTACCAACCTCCCACGAGTGATCTTCAGCGCTTTCTTGGACTGCGTTACCTTTACTGTCATTACTATCCTTACTATTGTCAACCATTTTTCCAAAGCCACTCACCTGATTGCCCTCTCCGGACTCCCTACTGCTAAAACCACAGCCAAAACTTTTACTGGACCATGTGGTACATCTTCATGGCTTCCCACGAGGTATGGTTTCTGATCAGGGACCTCAACGACCAGCCTCTCCTCTGAGTACCACCCTCAGACCAGGCTAGGTGGAAAGGGCCAATCAACAATTCTGTCACTTTCTTCTGTGTTTTGCATCCGACCATCAACACTCCTGTTCTAGGATTATCTCCTATGTGCTGAGCTGTCCCATAATCTCAACAGTTATAATGTCCACCAGACACCTTCAGTTACACCCCAGGTTCATCAGTTCCTACAAAATCACTCACCGAAGCAACCCGGTCACTTACTGCAGAGTGGTTTTGGTGGGAGACACTGTTCTGGCAAAAGTCGGCAAGTCAGAATCATTCACAGAGGTGGTGAATAGAACCAGACAGCTGAGTCAAAAAGTTACCTCACAGAAAGTTAAAAAGTTAAGGATGGAGGCACCACAATGTAACTGGTGTTCCATTAGTAACAAATTAGCAACACCATAGCAACCAGCCGTAACTACATAGGAGCATCATAGCAACCCCCTTGTAAACACAGTTACCATAGCAACCACATAATCACACTTTGTGTTTTCTCTAGGGAATGAAATCTAGCTTTTCATAGCCGAAAAAAGGCGCCCGTTCTTGTCTGAGCTTCTGCAGAATTTCAGAACAGTTCAAATGCCAAAATATTGCACATTATAGGTAGCATGATGTCCACCAGTAATGCAATGCTAATGCTGTTGGGGAGCCTACTCCTATGGGCAGGGTCTGTTCTTGAAATGATAAAAGCTGGTCAAACCTCACACTCTTCCCCCTTTAGGGCGGACCCACTGAGGGAGATTGCCATCGTCCTTTGTATGCAAGACAAAGAACTCACCTTTGTTCCAAACAGAAAACAAAAGACTTCCTTAAGTTTCAGTAACTCAGCCAAAGTTTAGCTTAGACATTTGATTAACATCGAAACAAACCATCAACAAAGTCAAGCTTGCAACAGGCATTTCTGTAGCCTGTAAGCAAGAAACTTCTTCCCTGGACCTTTTGGTGGACCAGATTATTCCCAAATTATATGTTCTTGTTTTATACTGTGTTTTGAAGAATCTTAACTAGGATTTAGATGTGCAGTGATTGATTTATCTTTGCATGCAGTCTGTCCCTTAACTAATGTAGTAGTTCTCACCCTTGAGAATTCCTAAGCTTTGTAGTTATAAGGTTTTATAAGGTTAAAGTCATTCTAGATAAAATCTCTGCTGATCTCTTTAACAGACTGTGTAGTTCCCAACTACAGACATTCCCAACGTAAGAAATCAACACAATTTTTCCTTTGTATCCAGGACTACAAAGCATTCCATGCATTCCTTCTACACACACCCTGAAGCGCCATCTTTTTAACATTTAAACATGCACCATTTTTCCTTCCCTGTCTGCACACTTAGGCATAGAGAACCATCGAAAATGCTGCAGTGTGGTGGAGAAATCAGGTGCTAGACACACAGCATTAGGACAGATGAGCCCCATGACTAGATTGAATAAAATGTGTGTTAGTCTGAGAGTCTCATTTGTAATTATGGTTTTGGTTATCGATAACGAAATTATTCATTTGCATTGGTTGTCACAGGATGGTCCGGTCCGGACCAAGGAGAGAGGTAGGCACAGGTGCGGATTCCATCACCAGGGTTTAATTTCACACAACACACTATAGTATACTACAAATGAAAACAAGGCACGGGGGCCAGATGAGAAGATGAAGAGATGAATGAGGAGAGAGGGGGAGATGAGGAGGAGACACAACCAAACATACAAAGAGAACATTACATCAATGTGTCCATGCCACAGCTAAGGAAGGAGCCCCTTAAATACACCCCCTACCAGGGTAACTTAGACCTTAGACTAATCCTCCTCAGCTGTGGCTTGTGGGAAGTCCTTAGTTCTGCAGCGACCTCTAGCAGTGGTGGGTGAGGCGGCGAAGGAGGTTGTCTCCATGCAGGGAGAGAGGCTGGGGCGGGAGCCACAGCATCTGGAGGTGGAGCCAGGGCGAAGGCCACGGCGTCTGGAGGCAGAGCTGGGGCGGGAGTCACGGCGTCTGGAGGCGGAGCTGTGGCTTGTGGGAAGTCCTTAGTTCTGCAGCGACCTCTAGTGGTCGCTGACTGGTACTGTGACATTGGTTAGACCAGCCTAAAATTAGTTTCTGCTTCGTTGTGTATCCAGTTGTGGGTTCAAATAAAAAAAAATAAAAAATTAAATACCAGAAAACATATGGTTCAACATCTGAGCATTGCTGTGTGCCATTATGACAGGCTTCTAGTAAGTACAACAGTGTACTTAGTTTCTTTACTTTTCCTTCAGATGAGGAGATAAGCCGTAAATGGATCGTCGCTATCCTGAGGGATAAGTTTACCTCACACCCGGGTGTGTAGCCGGTATTTTAAAGCCGAAGATATTCGTGAGCCAGCATCAGAGAGAGCCATTGTCATGACTGGAGTAGTATTGATAGTAATGTAGGGGATTTTGTAAGTTTAGAATTTGTTTAATTTTGATATTCTCCACCAGAATCAGTTTAGGCTGATTCACCCTTATATTTATTAAGTGATTAATAAATAGTCAATTAATAATTGATTATCTATTTATTAATTAGGGGTTTCATATCAAAGCAGGGTTTATTAAGGAATCTGGCACAAACTATTCGGCCAGCAAAATATTTCAGCTGGAGTACAGAAATTAACCCTTTAAACTCTTCTTAATTGTGCTGTTAAGAGGAGCTTCGCTTTTAGAAACAAGGTTACTTGGAAAGGGGTATTAGCTAATTATTATTAATTTAAAGAGCATAGGCAGCGAATGAATCGAATCTGAGAAGTGACTCCACCTTATTTGAACAAGAAATTGCTTCACTGGTCACGCTTTAAGACAAAATGTATTATACCACGCTAGACAAACACAAAACATACAAACACAGAATAAAATAAATGTGAGTAGTGATGGGATAATGGTA
>JBBPCX010069385.1:0-11407 GCA_037974365.1 Hydrocynus forskahlii | reverse complement strand
AGAGAGAGAGAGAGACAGACAGACAGACAGACAGTCAGAGATTTTATAAATACAGTTTACAGATATAGGTTCATATAATATTTATGCTTTATCCTTATTCCTCCTCTCCTCTCACACCCACAACAAATGAAGGCTTCAATAAGGAGGACACAGGTAACACTAAAGCACTCTGTGTGTGTGTGTGTGTGTGTGTGTGTGTGTCTGTGTATGTGTGTGTGTGTGTGTGTATGTGTGTGTGTGTGTGTGTGTGTGTATGTGTGTGTGTGTGAAGGAATGTTTACATTTACGGCATTTAGCAGCCACTCTTAATTACATTTTGAGTATGTTTTTGCAGCTTTAAAGTAAAGTAAAGTGACCATTTGTCATGTGAACACATCATGGTGTGAAATTCTTTCTATGTATTTAACCCATTCACCAAGTGAAGCAGTGGGCAGCCACCACCCAGACAGCACACATCCGTAGAAATGACATTGATTCCAGATTAGACAAAGAGGATCTTCAGTGTTGATCCAGTGTTGATCTTGCTCGTTGAGAAGGCCATCTATTCAACGTTGAAAAATCAACCATTTGTAGATGGATTCAACAAGGATTCAAAGTTGTTCCAACGCTTGTTTGGCAAAGGTGCCTTCAATGTTGGATATTTTCAGTAATATCAATGTTGATTCAGCATCTTATTTTCAGTGTTGAAAAAGTCTCCTTATATCAATGTTGAATTAAGGTTTTGTTACCATCGAATGTTCAATATTGAAAATCTGACCAACAATTGTTTTAGTTTCAACACTGACCATAAATCAATGCATTTAACCATAAGTCAATGAATCAATAACATGGTGTTATCTGGACAATGAGAGGCGCCCGGGGAGCAGTGTGTGGGGACGGTACCTCGCTCAAGGATTTCTCAGCGGTGCCACTACCAGTCCTGGGATTCAAACCCACGACCTTCTTGTCGCAGGGGCAACTCCCTAACCATTAGACCACCAGATGACTTTTGTAAACCCACAATAACATTTGACTGAGGTTGAAGAATGTGAGTAGAGTTGTTCTCCGATTTAAACCTTCTCTCTCTCTTTCCCTGTCTCTCTCTCACACACACACTCTGTCTGTATGTCTCTCTTTCTCGCTCTGTCTCTCTCTCTCTCTAGATGGTGTGAGTGTGTGGAAGAAGTGGTTGATGTTTGGTGGGGTTGGTTTGGCTGCGCTGGTCTTTCTCCTGGCCACAGCAGCTGCAGGCCGAGTGATCCACTATCGAATCTGCCAGTCAGGCTGGAGAGCCGGGAGAGAGGCGGCCCAGCTCAGTCCCTCAGAGTAACCACCAAGAGCTTCACCCTCCAGTTACAGTCTGTCAGAAAACAGAAAGGATTCCTCAGAATTCATCACAGGACACCTACTTTTTAACCTTGTGTTGTTGGTGTGGTGCTGTTTACTAGAAGAAAGAAGACACTTCTGATTTAAAATTGGAGCGCTGAATGTGAATATAGCATCAGATTGTCGCATCTGTGGAAGGGGTCTCACCCTCCTTGCCTGCAGAGGTCGCTCTCACCACACTTCTAATGAACTGACTGTGGACTCTTGAGTGCTGATTTATGATCTGTACCTTTATATACAAGTCATGTTTCCTGAATTTCTTTGTGAAGTTCTAAATCTTGTTATTGTAATTTTGTATTTGCAGTTTGCTCGTCTTTCTTTTCCCTGTGATTTATTTTGGTCTTTGCTTTGATCTGCTTTACTCTTAGGGTGCTTTCAGGTTGGACCTAAATAGGTTTCAGTGATGCTACATCATCAGCACACATGCACTGTAGATAAGCCAGGACTTTGAAACACATCCTCCTAACAGTTTGGAGTATCTCCATTTAACTTGTCATACCAAGAATGCTCTGCTCCTTCCATAAGCATCCAATGGTTTCATTGCTTAACATCCAAAAGACTCCATATTAAAATAGGCGCTACAAGCAAAGAACAATACCACAGCAGAACAATGTTTAGTTCCCTAAAAAGGCTTGAAAAAGGTGTGTGAAGAAGCTCTTAAAGGCCTAAAGAACCTGAAGGTAATCCAAAGCTTTTTTACCAGTTCAAGTGTTCTTCCTACACTGAAAGCACATCTACTGATGGGTTTGTTCACATCATCCGTGAGGTTCCTAGAATCCTATTGCCTTTCAACTTCATACATTCAACTCAGAGCGAAACAACCTAGACGTCTCAAACCAGCATATGTCCAGATGACTATTTAGCTATCTACCCCAAACGCTCTTGGGCCACACCCATTTTGAGACTCTGTTTGTATCTTCGGTGGTTTAACACATGTCTTGTTGCTTTAGCTCTTGGTACTTGTCAAGCTTTTTTTTAAGGCCTTATCCAAGTTATATGGGCTAATAAAAGTTTATCTTATCTTATCTTGTCTGCCTAAAGAACTATTACACTCAGCAGGACAACCTGTTTGGACTCAAATAGCAGGACAATGTCTCTAAAGGACAGTCACGTTGGACACTTCAGAGCATTCATTGGCAGCTCAGGGTGACAGTCCCAGACAGAGGTTGTGCCCGAACATTGAAAAGGTTCTTCACACTCACATATCTCATGTAAAAATGGTGGAAAGGTTTTGCGTTGTAAAACTACTGGCAGTACTATGTACAATTCCCTTTCTAAAACATTCTTTTCAGCATGTTTGACTGTTTTTTCATTGATCTAGACTGTTGTTGAGCCATGGGTTTGGAATATCCCTGTTGTCAATAAAATTATCTCATGCTATCTCATGGATGCTCTCCTTGAGTCATTAATATCTAAATCTTAATCTAACATAGGTGGTATGCTGTTTGAGTAAATTGTTCTTCTAGTTATTAACGTAGTATCCTAATACCTCTATTTGTTGTAACCATGGACCCAAAATTAAACCAGGGATGGCCAGAGTGAAGGCAGAGAGCTTTCAGATTGAACTGTCTGGGCAGCTGCACAGAGCAGCACTGGGAGGTCTACTAAATGATGATGGGCAAGATGGTGATTAAAAGGGGAGAATGAGATATGAGACCACATAGAAGAAGTAGAAAGTGATTTAAGAGCAGGACTGGAGTGAAAAGTAAACAGAAAGTATAGGTAAGGGGGGGTACTGAAGCTGTGGAGAGGTTGGTTTAAATATTGGAACTAATGAACTGATTAGTGAAGTCACATGGGAATAATTAGGAGTTTAATGATGGACAGAAAATAAATACATCACCGAAGTGGACACCTGAGGTACTACTACCCAGTATGTAACACTATTGTAATCTAATGGTCTCACTGTTGACTAGTTCTGGTAGAAGCATTTGACCAAATTAATCTTCATTCGCTTCTCAGTAGGGTAATTTTGTACAGTCATGATACTAAGACAACAACTTCCTCCTTATTTGATTTTACTGAATTCAGTAACTGGGGCCAAGAACTGAATCCTAAGTTATAGTGTCTCACCTGCATCAGCGAGTTATCCAAATGCTGGAGGTGAGGTTGAGAGTCCTTTCCATAGTCAAACTGTCGATTATGCTAAATGACAGCATATCACACCTGGAAGTTTTGACTTCTGTGTGGACGTTGTTGAAAATGCTGTCCTTTGTGATGCAAACAGAGTTCTGAGAGTCTCACAGTCGGACGCTGGTAGATACTACTGCAACGGAACAACAGAGGAGCTCGCAGTGACACCGAAAAGTGAGGGTGAGAACTTCATGAGCAGAATTTATTGAGCAGTAAAATGTGAATATACTAAAGGTTTCCATATTAATCTTCTGTGGACAAACTTGTTTAGAAAAAGGACTCAAATAAATGATAGATTGTAAATCTAATGTAAATTTCTCATAAACACAGTATATCTTATTGTCCCGCACTCGGGGGAGGGGGCTGGAGCCTATCCCAGCTGCTACGGGCGAAGGCGGGGTTCACCCTGGATAGTTGCCAGCACGTTACCGGGCCACATACAAAGACAAACAACCATTCACTCTCACAGTCACACCTCAGGCCAATTTAGTGTGCTCAACTGACCGATCCCCAACGCATGCATGTTTTTGATGGTGGGAGGAAACATGCAAACTCCACACAGAAAGACCCTGCGCCCAACCGAGGGGTTGATCCCAGGACCTTCTTCCTGTGAGGCAACAGCACTAACCCCTGCACCACCGTGCCACCCTTGTTCAGGGATCTGTACATTTATTTTTTATGTAATGATGCTTGTTCAGGGATGCTGGTCAGTAAATCTGCAACTGGTTAGGAAATGACAGACAGGAAGTGGTGAAAATTTCAATGTAAACTTATTTTAAGACTGCTGTACAAGAGAGGTTTAATTAATGTTCTGAGAAACATGAACATAGATGGGCCTTTATCTGTGTCTAAAATGTCTTTTAAAATGTCTTTTACTGTTAATTTAAATGTCAATGTAATAGTAGCCCCCAGCTGTGGAATCATTTAGGAGTTCTCTGTCCTGAATTTTAATTAATATCAGAGATAAGAGCACAGTCTGGAAACACACTACAACGTTTAAATCATTTTTTGAGCAATTTACTCTTAATTTATACACACATTTGTAAATGTAATATCAAGGAGACACGAATGGCCCCAGATTGTGGAATTACTCTGGAGTTTTCTACCCTGAACTTCAGAGAAATATCAGAGAGGGAATAGCACAGTCTGGAAACACACTGCAATGTTTAAATGAACTCAGTACCAAACACTTATAATCTTTCATGTTCTTCCTATCAGAGATCCTACAGGTGACTCAGAATCAGGACTACATCGTCACTCTTCATTGTAGAAAACTAAACCTGAAGTAACCTGGAGCAGAGACATCAACGGAGTGGAAATTCTCACTGTTTATAACTGAGAGACAACCAAACACGTCCCTGATCCAGACAGACGTGCAGCGCAGGGGTAAATCTTGCACTGACTATATTCAGGGTCTCACAGTTGAATGCTGGGAGATACTACTGCAACGGAGCAACAGTGGAGCTCACAGTGACACCGAAAAGTGAGGGTGAGAACTTCATGATGACTTTATTAGACATCACATTGTCAAAATATTCTCTGGACCAAATATTGTTTTTTACAGTACAAAGACATTTAATGAATAGCATAAACACAGTCTAATCTGGACGTTGGTAAATAAATGTGGTAAGAAAGGCCCCTAATGCACATAATATTTATGTATTTATTTATTTTTATTATTATTAATTATTATTATCATCCCTGGTGATCTATCCACATTCATAATACCTGAATTCCTCACTAAACCTGTGACAGGTAACAGTAAAGTGTGTAATATGATCAAGATGAGAATGTGAGGATTAAAATTTATTAAGCATTAAAATGTGAATCCTCTAAAGGTTTCAGTCAGAATTTTCTCTGGACAATCTTTTTTCCAAATCATTTTATTAAAAAAAGGACTTAAGTAAATGACATAAATAGAATCTAAATGCTGGTAAATTTAAAGTACACCTCAATCATCATCATCATCATCATTATTATTATTATTATTTTGGGACTTGCCCCTGTGCTCTCTCTCCCCATACTTTACAGAGGCGACTCCTTCGGAGGAGAAGTATCCTCAGAATTCATCTATAATAAGAATAATATCTAGATGCATAGTAAAGATCAGAAAAAGAAGTGTGTTTACGTGGTTGGTAGAAAGTGTCTGGAGTCTGGTGTAATAGGCCAAAAAATTGTTCACAGTGTGTATTCAAACTTGAGATCTTCTGACTCCGAGCCTGGCGCTCTAGGCCTGCACCACCCGGGGGCTGGAACTTACTGGCTCTTACCAATCTTTTTACAATATGGGTGGCTGAACGCATAGCCACATTCGTGGGCTGATTATTTTACATTAAACCACAGTGACACACACACAGCTTTCTTTTTATGGCTGACCTGAGCTTTAGTGTCTTGAAGTCTGTTTATGAGTCTCCTGTGTGTTTCATTTCCATGTTTCTTTCTTCATATTTGTGTTTCCCCACAATTTTGTGTGTGTGTGTTTGTCCTTTTCCGGCCTCCATGGCTGTGACGTAACAGACTTTCTCGGCGACGCATTTTAAAGGCGACTTGACCACCCTCTCTCTCCCCATACATTACAGAGCCAACTCAATCACAAAAATGGATTTCTTAAAAGATCAATACTCAGCCCGTGATCAACCAATCAAAAAGTTGCATAGAAGTGCACTGCCCTGGATATTAATGGATGTTTTGATGTTGGAAACATGTTCGTATTTCAAAAATTGTATGAGGAGAAGAGGTACCAAATACAGCTATAAAATGATTCATGATAACGATGCATTTCCAGGAGAAAATGCGAAATGTGATTGCACAGTTGCTATAGTACTTGCTATGGTGTTGATAGGTGGTTACCAACGGTTGCTGAGGTGAAGCAGAAAAAAAAGAAAATCCATTCAAAAATCTCTTTTTTTTACTGTAAAAACCGCAATCATACATAATAATGCTTTTGGAAAACTTCAGCTAACCACCCACATTAGTATTATAATAAAAGTGGCTGACAAAAATATCAAAAATCGAACAACATACAAATATTCACAATCACACATAAGTCTGTCCCAGTGACTGTCCCCCTACCCCCTCTCTCTCTCAGACACTTTTTTAAAACTGACCTGAGCTTTAATGTCTTGAACTCTGTTTATGAGTCTGCTGTCTTTTTTGTTCTGCATTTCTTTCTACAACTTTGTGTTTCCATGTGCTTTGTCCCTTTCCAAAGTTCTTCACAAGCACACTGCACCGGATAGTTATGAATGTTTTGATGTTGAAGCGGTCCCAAAATTTAGTACAAGCTTCTGCAGTCAGACTAAACTGCAGTATTGCAGATCAGTTCATAGATATACATCGATAACTTTATGGAAATACAGAGTTTCCAGAGTTTATGGAAATACAGAGATTTGACTCTGTGGTGGCCTCAGCCATCTTTTACAGTGTGGTCTGCTGGGGCATCAGCATCCCTGCTGGGGACAGAAAGAGACTGAACAGGCTGATCCGGAGGGCCAGCTCTGTTCTAGGATGCCCTCTGGACCCAGTGGAGGTGGTGAGTGACAGGAGAACGGTGGCGAAGCTGTCATCCCTGTTGGACAACATCTCCCACCCCATGCAGGAGACTCTGACAGCACTGAGCAGCTCCATCAGTTACAGGCTGCTGCACCCACGATGTGGGACGGAGAGATTCCGCAGATCTTTCCTTCCAACCGCTGTCAGACTGTACAACAAAGACTTTGCAGATGACCACACACACACTTCCAATACTCCACGGTAGCTTTTGCTTAGTGTCAAGGCCTGTCACTCCATTGTGTACCTGTGTGTGTATCTACAGCGCTCTCATTTCTACTTATACACCCACTCTATATATACTCATCTACATATACTCACTGTGTACATGCATACAGCTTGCCCAAGTCTACATTTAGTCTTACTCACAGTTTACATACACATATGTATATTTTTACAGTACAGATGTCCATAGTTATATTCATATATTTTATACTGTACATTTTTTGACGGTACATTTGAACATTCTATTTTATACTGTACCATGACATAGTACTTTATTCTTTTCTATTGTTTTACTTAATTTTTGCTGCCCACTTTCTGCCCTGACCAAGCAAATTTCGCACCTGTGGGACCAATAAAGGTTTATCTTATCTTATCTTATCTTATCTTACAATAATTACTTTTTATTCCAGTCCCTCCAAGCAGTTCATCCACACCCACAACAACTAAAGGCTTTAAAAAGGAGGACACAAGTAAATACAACCTAATCTAGATGTTCGAAAAACACTTTATTATTATCATTTTTTTATCATTATTTAGTTATTTATTTGATTTACAGACGGTCTTTCATCTTCATTAAAGCTGTAAAAGCTTAGGGGTAAAGCATTTTATGTATCAAGAAGAGATTTTGAGAACTTCATGATGAGAATGTATTAAGCATCGAAATGAGGATGCTCTGAAAGTTTGAGTCAGAATTTTTTACAGAAAAATATCACTTTAATAAATAAAAAGAAATAGAATGTAAATGTCAGTATGTTTCCCCCTGACACCTAATTAATGTTCGCAGTTTCACATGTATGTTTTTGTATTTGTATGAAACTTCAGTGCTGTTTATAGTCAGACGCTGGACGGGGAAATAAAAGAGGAAATGACAGACAGGAAGTGATAAAAATTTCAGTGTGAACTCATTTTGAGACTTTGTAATGAGGGAGTAGGTTTAAAGTTTGCACGTTGGTGGACAAATGTCTCCTGGTGTGTGTAAAAGCAGCAGTGTTTCATGACTTAGAGTGTAGAGAGTTGAGCTGCAGTTTAATATCAATAAAGGTATTTTAACAGCAATATATTTATAGCTTTTAATGGTCAAAGTTCAAGGTTACATTATTTTTATCAGCAGTTGTGAAAACGTACATAGTGTGACGAGACAACTTTTCTCCACGGACCACAGAGCAACATAAAGCGCCATTCAGCAGTCAACAGAGTACAAGTTATGACAGACAGTAGACAATAGACGAACAATAAATAGACGACCTTAACAGCCATGTCTGTAAACAGTATAGTGCAGACACTACGTAAACTTTCCAGAATTATGAGTATTGTACCATATGTATTATTATTGCCAGGAAACCGCAGCACCAAGTGCAAAGGATGCCAGAAACAATACGATAAATAGAAAATATTGCAGTGTAACAGTAATGTGAATAGGATGTGAATCTGAGACAGTAGAGCAAGTAGACAATACAGGAGCATGACCTAAAAGTGTAAACTTAAAGGATGGATAACACTGCACCATACATGTAAACTTAAAGGATGGATGATATTGCACCATATATATATGTTTCCCAAGATTACAGTATGAACAGGATGGAAAAATCTACCAGAATAACAAAATTGCACCATATATACATATATGATTATTGCACAGGAGCATATGATGCTGCACTGGACACATATTCTTGTTGCACAGGACAGTAGGTAGCATAGCAACCAAGTGTAAAATTATAGCTATTCAAGTGACAGGATATAAGGGTGACTGTATTGGCAGTAAACAGTTACAGTAAAGTGCAGGTGCTAATTGAAAGTTTACACTGCAGTATGAGAAGTATATACAGTATAAAGAGAGGCAGATTACTGAAATGTACTGGTTAATCACAGACTAGACATTTACGTGCATTTAGGTGCATTCAGGGCCCTGGTGGCCTGAGGTATGAAGCACAGCCATTCACATACATAGATTTATAGACCATTTAGATAGATAGAGATTTTATATACCTACGGAGTTTACAGAATGTGAGTAGAGTTGTTCTCTGATTTGAAATCTCTCTCTCTCTCTCTCTCTCTATGTGGTGTGAAGTGGTGGATGTTTGGTGGGGTTGGTTTGGATGCTCTGGTCTTTCTTCTGGCTACAGCAGCTGCAGGCCGAGTGATCCATTACTGAATCTGGCAGTCAGGCTGGAGAGCCGGGAGAGTAACCACCTTGAGTCTCACCCTCCAGTTACAGTCTGTTAGAAGACAAACACATTTATCACAGGAGATGAACTGTTTTTATACTTTGACATCCATCATGACATTAAAACCATTTAAACTGCAATTAGGGTGCATAAATTCTATTAAGGGTAATTTGGTCACAGTTACATCCACACAAATGCTGGGATCCAAGATTTTCCAGCAGAGCATTGTCTAGACTCTAGAGCATCACACTGCCTTCACTTGCTTGCCTTTTTCCCATAGTTCATCCTGGTGTCACATTTTCCTCAGGTAAGCAGCACACACTTATTATCCACATGATGTAAAAGACAACATGTATTTTAAGAGTATGTTGGGTTTAGTAGGTCAGACTTTTCTCCAGGTGAAAATCACCGCTGCAGTGCTATAAAATGAAGTGTTGCAACTTCTCATACTGTTACTCGTCTCATAAAACCTGTTTTTTTCATCATATTAGACACATTGTGGCTCATTACAAAGTGATAGACTGTAATAGAAAACATCTTGAAGAAACTGACAGGATAGACTAATTATGGTGTAAATATCGATGTCTACAAATCAGAATCAGAATATCTTTTATTGTCATTGTAACAGGTACAACAAAATTAGGTGCAGTCCTTGCGGTGTCAAAGAATTAGGAAATACTGAATAAAATAAAATAAAATAAATAAAAATAGAAAATAGAATATAAAATAAAAATTAGAAAATATATGTATGCATGTATGTATTTACTGTATATACATATAGATGTAAACATATATATTCCTCCATTTACTCAGCTGAGTCCATGGTCTCCCTTGGATTGTTTCTGGTACAATATTGGTTCACGTTCTATACAATCTTTGTAGATCCATCACAGACTGTGAATATGAACAGGTTTATGTGAGATGGTGAAGTGCAGCAGCTCAATGCCAGGACTCTTTACTGAGGAAGTCACTCTAGAAATGCAACACTGAAGCTCAAAGATAAGTTAATACGTCTGCTACAAGCTTCAGACATCCCTAATTAATCTAGAATGGTCATAAAATGTTCAAGGTACATTAATAGCTTGCCAGAATCCCACCAGTGTTAAGATCCCATTACCAGAAATTGGCTTTATTGTAGAGGTGTGTTTTTGATATTTATAGTCCGATCTCTGTTGACTGTAAAATGTATACGGAAATTGAAATAATGTATGACATGAATGCCACAGGACTTAAGATTCCTCTAACAGTAATTAGCATTACTGCAGAGATGTGTTTTCCTCTCATGTTTTGATATTTGCAGTCCAATCATAATGCATAGCTCTAATACTCATGGTTACCTGCGGCTGAATGGTGATACCTTGAGACTAAATCACAATTATAATAAAAATGCTTTTGGATATTCTATTTTTCTTTATTTATTTTATACTACGCTTTTTTTCTTACTTCTGTCTCTGCAGTGTGTAGACTGTGTTATATTTTAAGATGTATGCCGGTAAACCACACAGAAGAGGTGGTTCCTGTCTCTGATCAGCGCTAAGAACAGTGTGTCATTAATTCATATCCTGCCGTGGAGGATGAAGCTGAAACTTCTCCTCTGCCTCCTGCTCTGGGAGAATCTACATATCACTCACTGCGGTAAGAAGATCTAAACATACAGTAAATCTACTTTTGAGAAGTAATTTGCCAACCTCAGACAATAATTGTGAGTTGAAATGTCTACATTAAACTGATTAGAAAGTTTAATTTATTAGCACTGAAACTCACAAGCGTAATTCAGCATTCATATTGTAAGTAGCTGTAATACAATCATTTAGTTATTCCTGAACCACTTTTTGGTGTAATAAACTTTCAAGATTAAAGAAGCCTAGACTATAGAAGTGGTTAAACTGTGCACAAGCACAATTAAATTATTAAATGTCTGTAAATGTCCCTATGTGTGGCTTTAACTGTACCTGTCAAACTGCTGATGC
>JBBPCX010069384.1:0-11409 GCA_037974365.1 Hydrocynus forskahlii | reverse complement strand
TATATTTCAGTACATCACAGGAACAACTGAAACAAAGATCTAAAAGCAGTTTAGCAGCAAACTTTGTGAAAACTAATTTGTGTCATTCTCAAAACTTTTGGCCACGACTGTACATTGTTCATGCATGATTACTAGGGCCTACTTTACTTTTTTTTCTTTTACAGTTTTTTTACAGGATTTTAAATGTGGCTCTACTGGCTCTTCCTACTGATCCTGAAGTTTTGGGGTACACTTTGTTGTTGCCTACCCCTACCTGAAGCTGCTAATACAGAATGTAAATGGAATTCATTACATAACACAAAATATAATTAAATGTATGGCTTTATAATTATATTCAGATTGTAGGCCTGAAGTAAAACTGACTATAGAAGTCTAAGAGTTGTGTTCTTGGGTTAAGCATTCAGCAGCAGAATGCCTCCTTCTTCTTTTATGTTCTTTATGAGGTCCTTATATGGTAGAAGTGAGCTCCATTACTGGCAAACCCATGGGTTTGTAGGGGTTAAGGTGTAGGGGGGCTTAATATGAACTAATAATGACATCATGATACATATATTCTGAGATCATGACATGCTTATATTACTTTATTCATTAATGTTGAACACAAACCAACTCTGTCATCGAAACCAGTGGTGAATGTACAGTAAGGGTAAGTACTGTGCTTTTAGCAATGCATGCTTGACTCAACTGTTTGTACTGCAGCAGGCGAGGTTCTGACCTTTCAGTCATGGGAATAGGGTAAATATGATGGAACAGTTAACGACTGTGGAAAGATGATGTTTCAGCAAGACTGCCTGTCAAAAGTTTGGAAAAACCTTACTTTCTTTTGAAATTTCCCCATTTTTTTAATTTAATTATTTACTGTCTTTAGTAAACAAATGTAACTGTCTGGACAAAAATGATTTACGAACTAAAAACTAACCTATTCTGGACTTATCCAGAGAAAATTATATACAAGTGGCAGCTCTCCTCAGTTGTACTGAAACATTTCAATGTTTAAATAGTTCTTTGCTGGTTGTGTTTGTTCCTTTAAAGAACCTTTTTATTTTATGCTTCTACGTAGGACCAAAAAGGGGCTCCACCAGTCCAACCTTTTCGGTACTATTGAACCCTTTTTGCAAGGAATGTATTGAAAACATTTTGAAGGCCAGTGGCCAAACATATGACAAACTGTGCACATTATGCAAAACATGTGACTATATATCTTTCACCTTGCAATAACAGCATGCTGCCAGGCCCTGTCTGTCTTGGAGAATCAACAGTGGTGAAATGAGTCATGTGGTTTATTCATGAGTAAATACTGAATAGTACAAAGCCCTGAAGCTCCTGGAGCTATATGACCAGTGCTGAAACAATTGGAGCACTTTGCTGCCAAAAGTCTGTCCCACATAACCTCAAGAGTTCCCAAAGTGTTTGCTGCCTCAAAGCACATTCTGTAACACACTGGGTGGACTTTACATGATACAACTTTTAAACAACTAGTTGCAGGTTGCGTGGAACATAATCTCAGATACAAACGGTTCTACCAGCCAGTAAAGTTTTTACTAAGGAGTCAGGATGTCTAGAACCCCTAGATTCACATACAAGAATACAGTACCTGTATACAGAGAAGAAAACACAAAAAAAGCCCCACACATTTCATCCACCCTCCCATTGCTGCTACTGCCTGAACCATTTAGAGGTGATCTGAGGACGAAGCTCTGTCCTAAAGAGCTACATCAAGGCCGACAAATCCTATCAAATTAGGAGCCTATTTTTCAAAATAAATCTAATTTTCTTTAAATGTGGAGTATTCACTAATTCACTTAGCCAAGGCTCAGTTGTAGGAATGCACTAACGAGGATATAAGCCAGCAGTTGGTGTTTGGTAGTGCCTAACCTTCAGTGAAGACAGTGAAAGGTTTATAATAAGCCATAGAAACAGAATATATTGTATTTCTTCTTAATGTTAACGAATCCAAATATGCCAAATAATGATTGATCTTGACTGATGGATTTTCTTTTCTAGCCAGCTGATGTTACCACAAATGAAAGAAACACACTAGCATAGTATTTTTCCACCTGTGGGCTGCAGTCCCCCAAGCAGGGCATGCGGTGGTGCTAGTGGGGTGATCAAAAGAGAAGTGAAAACCGAGAAGAAATTTTCTCAGTGAAAATCAAGAAGAAATTTTCCTGATTAGTCTCTGTACTTGAAAAGAGTATCAATCTTCCCACTCCATATGGAGACAACTCAACAGAGTCCAGCCACATACCCACACAACAGGTGGCTGAAATAGACTTTTTGATTAATTTATTCAACAACTAGTAAAAGCTTCCATTCATCAAATTGTTCATGAAATCTAAAGGGGGAAATTAAGGAGATGTGAGCAAGATTAGTAACGTTTTTTGGTCAGTTCATGGCAACAGAGCAGAAAATTGAAATCATCTCATAAAAACTGCATTGTTTCATTGCATCAGTGCTATTGAGTTAGTGTGTTAACTTGAGGCTTGTGGCTATCTTGTTTTATTGGGACTTGAAAAGTGTTTGTTTATGTATACATACACATTTAGGAGCTACAGACGTTCTTTTAGCGACTTACAAAAGTGCTTTTGTGCTAAAAGAATGTATCCATACTACAAACAGGTCAGGGGTATAAAAACCCTGGGGTTAAGATACTGTCAGAAACAAGAGTCAGTAATGATACTTAGTAATAAAGCAAGATACAGTCAAAAGACACAGCATTTATTCCATAAAGACGAGACAGCTCAAGTTGTTAAATGCCTCATGGCTTTACTTTCTGAAATGCAAGAAAAAATTCAGTCCGTGTTAGTTTCTAGCAACTAAAGTTGTGTTAAAGTTACATAAAGGCGGCGATAAAAACCAGCACAAACTACACAAAGAGACACAAGTTCTCATGGCGTTGCTGTAATCCCTGGTGACTTCCACTGGTGTGGAAGTCCTTGGAAAGTGTGGATGTGCCCGTGTTCCTCCTGACAAGTCACAGAACAGGAGAGAGAGATGAATTGCTTCAATAAAAGCGATGATGGACGAAGCTAAGTGCCCGTTAAGTGGTCTCAGAGGGACACGCGCCAACAAATGAAACACATCTGGAGAAGTCAACAGGATCCCGCAGTGAGGCTTATGGCACTCACTTCACTGATACACTCACACGTCACCTTGCCACTTCTTCAGAAACAGCAGTGTGTCTGTGTGGTGTCTACGTGCTTTGAAAATGTCTTGATAGCAAGAAGATTAGAAACCTTTATAAATTAAATATGCACATGAATGAAAAAGGTAATGATTAAAGAGTCAATGTCCTACATTTTATGTCCCAAAACCACAATACATTTACACATTTACCATGTTCCAACCTCTCTTTAACCCTTAAAATTAAACAGCTTGAGTCTGTTGTTGTGTTTTTAACACGGATGCATGTAAATTACTTCTGTTCTGGCTGTTTTGTAATGTACCTTATTCTAAAAGCAAGCTAAGATGAAACACTCCGTATAACTTAAGCGAGAATTGGAGGAGCTAAACTGCTGTAGGATGAAAAGAGAATATATCTAAATGTGTTGTTTTTCATGACATCACAAAAACAATGTTTCCACATGATGACATTGCGGATTGGAAACTGAAAAGTATGTGTTGAAAAGTTCAGTGTTTACATACATGATACTCATGGTTTTCCATGCTTTAACTAAAATACACACTATACCAACAACTCGGAGGTGTTTTCTTTGCAAACAAGTCAAAGATAAAATCTTCTGTTAGGCTATATGTGCTATGAGCAACATTAATAATATCACATCTGTGGAAACAATCCGAGACAGAAAGGATTCCCAGAATCCTAAAGACTGTGTATAATAGAATATAACATCAGAGTAGCACACACAGAAGGCTGATGTGTGGAATGATCATAGACTTTCAGAAATTTTCTGCAATTTAGAGCACAGACAAGAGTGCATTCAGTTGTGCAGGTCATGACATCCCTCTTAAATGACAGAGGCTGATTTCTTTTTCTGAAATGGACAACTTTGTGGGCCCTAAGAACAACACTAGCATTACATATTGTACCCTTAATGGTGTTGAGCACCTCCATCTCATGTGGGGTGGGGAGGGTTTTGGAATGCTGATCCAGTATGGACACAGTCACCAAAGTCCTCAAGGACATCGTTCTGATTCACACACAGAGAATCTGAATCATAGCAACTATCCAGAAACTGGTTAATACAGATATTCCCTCAGTAAAGACTACAGTTTTCTCTTGTGGACTGATCTCCCCGTCACATCTATACGGTTAAGATGAAATGCTCCTGAAAATGAAGGCACACTTAGAAACGCAGGGCCCAAAGTGGGGAAAACCAGCAGTGGTTGGTCTTAATTACAGACCAAAGCCAGGGTGGAGACTGGAGACCAGGCCATTCCAGTCTAAAAAAGTATCTGACACATTACAGCCTGAGGTGTCCAAATTACAGCCTAAAAAAGTATCTTGACACTGGTTCACCATTAAGTCCTTCCCCTTCACTACAAAGGATGAAATCTGACAGGATTACACAGACAGTCTATATTAACCTAAGGCAGGTCCAGACCCCAAACCCTGATCCCTGTGAGTCAGTACAACTCTGCTTTGTCAGTTTAAATTGTTATCTGGCCGTTAATGTGGTCTGATTTATACTGCCCACTTTGGCACCGTCCTCGCTTCGTGATTTATTCCTGCATGTGTGTCTCTCTCGCAGCTACTGGGGGAAAATGAATGAACACACTGTAAATCCCCCCAAGGTCGCTAAGAGACTGTGGTGCTGATCTCTGAATCCAGGTCCTGTTCTCGTGGCCCACAGCCCTGACACTCAGGTTTGTTTTTGTTGTCATTGTAAGAGAACAGTGACGTGGGTAGCCGTGCGTCAGCAGCATAAAAAACAGAAACAGAAACACAAGCGTTACAGCAAACATAAAAATGGGGGGAATTGGGGGAATGGGGTGTAACACACTGGTGATCCGCATTCAGAGACCTCAGCCTGTGACACTGCCAGCTCCTGCCAAAGACGACTTTACACACTCAGATAACGTTATAAAACAGCTGTCATGTGACTGAATTCATTCTTACCTTCAAAATATCCGTCTCCGGATGGTGGAGTTGGTGGGCTGAACTGCTGGTGGGCTGCAGGTTGGGGGACCCTCCAGATGTGCCGGCGCGCTGCCGAAGAGAGTTACCCGCACTGAAAGCCAGTCGCACCAAGCCCCGCCCACTCTGCGCTGGGATTGGTTAACAGAGAGAACAGGCTGAAGAGAGTGAACCTCTAACCAATCGACACGCAGAACGCCGACCACCCTGGCCAATCCCAGCGCAGGGAGGCTGGTCATGCCGGAATACGGGTAGAAATAAAATCATAATAATAATCCACCAGAGTTGATCCTCAACGAGCGTCTCAAGCAGCGATTAATGTGGAGGTGTCTAGCGCCACCTAGAGGGAAGAGCGGCCACAGCGAGTACTGGAGTCATTCAGGTAGGGTTGATGTAAAAGTTAAGTGGCCCCTTATAGTCACACGTGAACACTTAGCACACAGTGTGAAAGGTTCCTCAAAGGGTAACTCCCTAATCATAAACACAGCAGTTTTATTTACTATCCAAGGCCAGCAGTACACCTACACGTGAGAGTTTATATGTAAAGATAATGATACAATAAAGATAAAAACGAAAACAAAAACGTTATTTTGAGACTCTTCTTCGTCATGGCTGGATTTTATAATCTAATTTCAAAAAGACTGTAATCCAAAGTCGTAACCATTTTTAAGACCAAACTTCATGTGAGGTGTTTTAGAAGCGTTTAATGCTTCAGACGTCTGGTTCCTGTCAGCATCATTGTGAACCATATGGGGAGGGGGGGGGCGACTGAACGGCATGACACTGTTCTCGTTTCTTCATCTATGTACTCCATGAACTCGAACAGTTCAGTACCTAAATATCTCGACAGCAGCTGTGATCAAAAACTGTCCAGTAACAGAGGGGGTCTCTGATAAATTATGCAGCACTGTAAAGTGGACGTGCATGCGTGTAGCTGCTGAACTGACCATAAGACAAAAGTTTAAGAGAGATATTGATAATAAAGTAGTTGGAGTGTGTGCCGTTAGGTGTCTTTCGGGATCGTGCCACTAGGGGGCGACACCAGCTTCGCCAGTCAAGAATGCACCATAGGATAGTACTTTAGTTCAATTAATGAGATGTTATAATACCAGACTTTCTGTAAGGCCCTGCCTTACTCTTGTCCTTAAAGTTAATGCTGGTTATAATAAAAAGGTGCCAAATTTGCTGTACATGAGGTAATGTAGCTTTACGCTGGTCGTGCCTGTCCACCCCCAAAATTGTCTACTGTGGGAACGAGAGCATTAGAGCTGGACCACAGAGTGTTGGAAGAAAGTGGCCTGGTCTGATGAATCGCATTTCCTTTTACATCATGTAGACAGCTGTGTGCGTGTGTGTTGCTTACGTGGGGAAGTGATCAACCAGGACACGCTGTGAAGAAACCCAGAGGAGGCAGTGTGATGATCTGGGCAATGTTCTGCTGGAAAACATTTGACCCTGACACTCATGTGGATGATACTTTGACACAAGCCACCTACCTAAACATTGCTGCAGACCATGTACACCCCTTCATGGCATCAGTATTTCTTAATAGTGCTGGGCTCTTTTAACAGGATAATGTTACCTGACATACTGCAAAAATGTTCAGAAATGGTTTGAGGAATATGACAAAGAGTTGACTTGGCCCTCAAAGTCCCTGGATCTCAGTCTGATATCTGAACTGTGGGATGTGCTGGACAAGCTTGTCTGATCCATGGAGGCCCCACCACAAAACTTGGACGTCTTAAAGGATCTAATGTGATGGCTCATTGGTGTACACCCCTTTGTTCAGCCTTGTCATTTGTTGTTTATTGTGGTTACTGATGGTCTTCAGTTCTCCAGTTTTGCTAGTTTGTTCCTGGTCATCTGATTTTTGGTTTGTTCCAGTCATTTTCTGTTTATCAGTTTAGTCAAGGTTCTTTCAGTCATTTGGTTAGTGTTTGTTTTCCTCGTTTCCAGTGGATCTTTCAAGACCTCAAAATACTTATAAAAAAACAGAGTTGAAAGCTTGCACTTGTGTTCTGCCTCCATGACCCCGTCATTACACTTTAAACAGAGTGCTGTTTGTGAAAGGCAGTGTGAGCCTGCAGCCTCTATATTTCCTTATGATGTAGCATGATGTAAGAAACCACTGTGAACTCTTTCAGCTAAATGTGGTGCCCATTATTTAATCATAAGATGGGAGAAAGAATAGTGAAACCATTCCCATATTAGTAATTCCTTATTAGCTGTAGAGCTAAAGCTAAAGTGTGATAAGGCGTATTATTTCTTTCCGAAGTTTATTCTGACTTTCTCATCTTTCTTAGCTTGTGAGGGATGACCTCTCATATACACACCTGCCATCACTCGTCCACAGGAAGGCCCAGCTCACTGTCCAATGGCTGCTAAACATTTATCTTGTAACACTGAGGACAGCTTGAACGTGATTGGTCAGCACTCATAATCCTTGTTGCTGGCAAGGGGCACCAGTTGGCTTCTGTCACACTGGGCATTGTCAAGCATTCTATTATGCCATTGTCATCACCATTATCACCACTCAATGCTGAGTTGCGAATAAAAAATGTGGAAAGGAAAAATAAGGGCACAGACCTTTTTACAGTATGTACATTTTTCATCGATTAATGCTTTTTACATTACAAATATTCAGTTTCTGGATAGTTCCTCATGTTGTGCTTCATGCTTTCCTAGAGGTTCTGTAAAAGGAACTTTATAGCAAAGAGATCTTTATAGTAGGCGGCCATAGATGCTGTGCATACAAGTAGAAATGTGACACATGATCAAGAAAGAAAGTATGCACAATAATACACCGTAACCCAAAAATGATATCACTATTGCTTTCAGTGTTGCCAAGTACAGAAAATATTTTTTTCAGGGTTAAATGTTTTCACGCTGAAATAGCCCCAGATCACTATATAGAGATGTGAGTGTGTCACATCTGTCATAAATGTTTATAAGTAATTATAAATTAAATGCTGTTGCTTTTATGGGGATAAAAGGGTATTATAAAAAGGTATATCATGTATAAATTGTTAGGCTAATGTCTGATATTTTCCATGTGCACATTTACAGATGTTGATGCGGATGCCTATAAATATATGTATAATGTAGAAACTGTTATGTAACAACAACAATTATAATAGTTATTATTATTATTATTATCATTATTATTGTTGTTGTTGTTGTTGTTGTTATACATCCATAAGCTTAATTTACATAACATTTTTCAATTTGTTACAGAAAACACAACATTTAACAGTTGTTCCATTGGCAAATTTTTCAGTCTGAATGAGATTTTAACTTCTAAGCGGGGAAATCTATCAGCTATTACAGAAGAGTTACAGTCATAAAATGCAGACCTAGTACAGCAACCTTACTTACCTTAGTTTCTATTGGTTTGAAATAACTGAGCACAGACCTATGACTAGGTTTCTTTAAAGCAATTATCTGGAGATACCATTTGCAACTATTAGGAATTATATCAGGACTTAGAATATTACCATTCTTGTTAATTTATTTCTTGTTAACATTTTCATGAATGGTACACATAAGCAGTTGGTTTGAAACATGTGGACTTTGCATTCTGTTTCATACAGGCATTTTAATAATTTAGTAATGGTCACTCTGTTTACATCGCTGTGCTAACATGGCACATCCCACTTGCACATTGTACAAAAGTAAATCTGTCAGATTGCTGCTACACTTATAACTTTAAAAAATACAAATTACTTTTATGCGATTTATTAAGCTTTGATGCTATTTTACCTCTGTAAAGCACATTGAATGACATATGTGTATGACAATGTGCTATACAAATAAACTTGCCTTGCCTTTTTTTAGATTTGCGTTTTAGAAATTTTCAGATTTGTGTTTAATCTAAAATTGTACTTATTATAATGTTTGCAGAGCCATAAATGGAGCGCTTCAGGATACATTTCACTGCGCTGTACTTGCATAACTATGCATGAGACAAATAAAGAATCTTAAATTTTTACTATCCATCACTAATACTGTTCTATTACCATACATCACATCTTCAGTGATCATAAGAAATTGCGCCTAAATTAGGCCCCACAGTTCACATTGAGTGTTGACCTTGGTTACATGCTTTCAAAAAGATGATCTTGTGCCACTGTCCACACCATAAAGTGAATCTAAAATGAGTACCTTATAACTTTGTATTGCAAACTCAACATTATGACCTAATTCTAATATTATTGACGAAAATGTTATTGTATATTGTACAAAAAGCTCTGGGAAATGAGGCCTCCGATTCCAACAAAATCTTTATTCAGACTCTTTTATAGCAAATTTAAGCTGTCCATTAGTCGTCTGCTAAAGAGGTGGCAATGAGCTTATGCATTTATGTCTGCTTAGTCTGCTCTGACTGAAAAGAGAAAACATTTGAAATTCACATGAAAAAATGAAACATAGCTCAGGGAGCAAACACTAAGCGATCATTCTTCGGCAGGCTTATTATTCAATTATTAATCTTAAAGCTTTTTATTCAGTACCTGCTGTGAATAATTCAGTAACTGCCATGAAACTAATATGTAAATGATGTAGTGAGAGCAAGGAACTGAAGCCTGGAATCACCCATTGTTAAAGTGTAACTTTTCTTAGCTTTAAATGTGATAAACTGAGGATGTTTTAAACAGACACTCTTTTTTTACAACATGGAGGTAGCCCTCTCCATGCACTGGATAACGACAAAGAGGCATTTAATTACAGTAACAGATAACTTTCATCCGAGGAAAAAAATGAATTAGTCTTGGCCAACTATTTTCTGTCTAAAGTAGGGCCTCATTTAAAGTTGCAGAATCAAAACCTTTCAGAATTTTGAATGATTCCAAAATAGTTTGAATGTCCTGCTGGGCAAGAAAACCTGTGACATTTACGAACATGCCTGCAGTCAATCGTTTCTCATCTGCAGTTGACCAGGGTGGGCCTCAGTAGCAGAATACAATACAATACAATAGCAACCGGCTAGACATCAGCTCACATTCTCACAGAGTGGACACAGGACATAGTGGGATGTTCTCAGTACTCAGAACTTGACATTCTAAAATGTAAATAAAAAATAAAGTGCTTTAAAATCAGTCGAAGGACCTCAGTGTATCCAGTGGTCCGCTCGTGTTTTCATGGGCCTAACATAATTACAGTTGGGAACAGTAGGAATCAAGAGGGGCCAAAATTATGTTTTTTCCCAGAACATGAAAACTCATGACACTGTTCTCAAGCGTCTGAACTGTTCTGCTGTACATTCTGTTCGAACACAAAATACTGCTTTACGACTTAAAACAAACATCTTTCATATTATTATTTTTCTAATCGCGTATTTCTTTATTTTTTATATCAGAGATGTTCTTAGGATCTTGAAACATTCGGGGCAAGTTTTGACTGTCGACGGGGCGGCGGTGCTGGTTTGTCAAAGGGCGTAGTTGCATTTTGTTGATGGGGAGGGGTTCCTTGTCTGGGCTGTGTCTCACCACGTCTCTGTGAAAGCTTGGAATGGCAGACAATTATGAATTGATCTTGAGCTTTTGGCTATTTTTTGATTATTATTGTTACTAAGGTATGGTGGTTTTCATAAAACGCCCGAGGCTGCAGCCAAGGCGTAATTCGCCCCTGGTTTATACTCCGAGAACAACTGCGTATCTTCAGCCACTAAAATAATGCCAAGCCACGCTTGCACTAATCAGGGCTAATGTATTTATTGGTGTTGTGGCTGGAAAACATCAGTTGTCAATGCCTCAATGCTCCAGATCGTAGTGGAATGCTCCAAATGTAGATTAGAAAAGCAGGAACAAACACAGAACAAAATCCAATTGCCTGGATCAACACAAGTTAGAAATATGTATGTGGTTGAGCTTCACCAGCTGTTTGTTTAATTGAGCAATATTGCCTTGTAACATTTGTAGTTCAAGTTTCTATTAAATAAAGACTAAAACCCGTTTTGTTTTTAGCATGTATTTGTTGTATTGTTTGAGACAGGGCTAATGCTAACTAGTTTTAGCCAACTCGGTCAAAATGGCCCAATTTCAGACTAAGATACACCCAAAGGATGTCAAACATGCAACAAGATTCAATTTGTTATGCAGCAGATTACAAAAAAAAAAAACAATGCTAATACCAAAACCAAAAGGCAGACTGATTAGCAAACAGCTCTGAATCGTCACACCAAGTAACAAAAAATCCGAATCCAAAATCAGCAAACAAACCTAACAGGGCAGGAATCAACGTCGAGAAACACAGAAAGGGCAATACAAATCAGATATGTCAAATAACAAGATACAAACAACATGTAGAAACATACA
>JBBPCX010069383.1:0-11409 GCA_037974365.1 Hydrocynus forskahlii | reverse complement strand
AGAACAATATTTTATTTGGAAATGAGGAGAAATATTGTCAGCAGTTCTTAAAAACAAAGGCAAAGCTGTTCAGTTCAATACTTGCAGCTATAAGAAATAAAACCTGAGAAACTGAACATTTTTGCAGTGGACTCTTATTTATTTAGATTTAAATCCTCTAAATTAAACAAATAAAGGGGCATTTTGATCATATATGGCAACAACAAAAAGTTATTCAAGGGTAAATAATACACAGTGAATATCTGTTTATAGCAGTTTTGAGTTGTCTGCTTCAAGATGGATGTGATTTTTAAATAAAAGCCATGATGAATATAAGTTAATAGCTTCATGAAGTCCATTTTTGCTTACTTTTTTAATTGATCTACTTAATAATGATATATTATTTCTTTCTTTTTTAAATATTTATTTTTTATTATTTCATTTATTTTTTTGTTTATTTATTTCAAAGATTTATACTAGCTATTTGTGAAGGTGGAGAGAAAAATGATGTTTTAACATAAAAAATCAAAACAAAGCCAGGCTAAAAACAACAGTGGCAGGATTTGTCCCCATGCTAATGTTAGCTGGAATACACGACAACATACACGGTTTATAACACACTAAACTAAATATAGTTTCAAATTAACACAAATTTATAGGAGTTGCTACAAAATATTTGTGGGCGGAGCATGGTAGTGGAACAGCTAAATGTCTTTCTATTAATTCTTATAAAAAGTGGACAAATAAGACAAATGCGGGTCTTTCAGTCAGTTGTTCTCAGAAGTTTCCCACAGCTGATGAATTCCCCGAGTGTGAAGAGGTGAGCATCACGGCTACAGCGTGAGGGAGGTCAGTTCTGAACTCTAGACCTGTTTGGGTTGTCGTTTGTGTGGTGGCTTCCCTGAAGGCCCGAGGCTTGTAGTGGGGTGGAGACCAGATGGTCCCTCATCCTCAGGGCTAGAAGGTGCTGTATTTACACGGGTGACCTTTGACTTCAATCTGTCCTTTCGTTGCAGGTATCAGCTGCATTACCCTGAAGGTCAGCACTTTCATTCAGATCCCATTAACCCACCAACAAAAAAGGTCAAGCTCAAGGTCTTTTAACCCATGATTATTAATCAGTATCCGCTAATTCACCCCTCACCCGCATTTTGTGTGCCCCAGAACACTTTTGACTTTCTTCTTCCCCTTTTTTTTCCTTGTTTTCTTTGCACTCAAAAGTGTTGGAGGACTCATATCAGGAAAAAACAATCCTTTCTCACTTTTTTTTATACCCGTTCAGTATGTAAACACAACTGAAGCTTCAAAACTCCATGTATGAAAATAAGCTGTAAAAACAGTCAGTTTTGAATCCACAGTTTTTGCAATGTCACAAAAATCAGTGGAGTAATTTGAGTAAAATGCCAAGTAAATCCCTTAAAAGTGATCTAAGTGAATTGTACTAAATTAGACTGATCATTTAGTGTAAATCCTTAGAGATTTCACACCTTGTCTAATCAGTCGTCCTGGTCAAAACCACTAAAGCAAAATGCACTGAACATTCATAATCACATTTACAATTATTAGCTACAATATATGCACTCTACTTTCACCCATTTTATCACCTATATAAGTGAATAAGCTCTCATTTAAGTCCTTGTGACATTAAAACATTACGTGTCTGAATCAAACATGCGCATAATAATGTTCACTGCATAGTTCATGCTTGAATAATTGCCCTGCTTGACAACATTTCCTCAACACTGAAAGCCAAAGCTGCTTTTTAACACTGCACTGACATTGACTGGTACTGGCATCAGACAGTATCACTTTTTCAATGAAATATGTAAATATAACACTGGATCTCAGTTATTGTCATTTTCTATATTCTTTTACGTGATTTGAAAGTACGGGCAGTCCTTTCAGAGGCGGACAAAGTACCTAACTTCATTACTTAAGTGAAAGTACAGATACCACTTTTTTATATACAAATTTTTTATCTTTTCCGTAAACTTAAACATCGACTCTAAATATGGCCATGGATGCAGGCATGAGAGGTCACCATCTCTGTCTCCGTCCATTCTCCCCAGAGATGTTCACAAGTTATTTTTACCAAGTCCAAGTCAAGTCTCAAGTCTTTGTGCTCGAGTCCAAGTCAAGTCTTAAGTCTTTGAGGGGCAATGTAAAGTCAAGTCTCAAGTCTTTAGTCCCAAGTCTATGGGGTGCTGTTTGTAAAAACAGCTTAACAATTTTTTTCATAATTTAGCGCAATTTTCACACATTTAGAGCTAAATGTGTTAAATAATTAAATGTAGCGCTCTAAATCTAAATGTTACACTATTACAACTCTAAATATGGGGATTTTGAGCTCTAAATGTTTTGAAGATATGCTAATTGGCCATGCCCCGTGATTACAACGCCCCGTGATTAAAAACTGGCTGTTACTTAGAAGGGGGCTGGACTGTGTGCTGTATATCCCCTCACCAACATGGAGGATTTGCCTTAAATGATCTTAAATCTAAATGTTAAATATGAAAAATATATCTCGCACTCTAAATGTGAAACTTCACAGATAGATAGGGCTTAGTGACATTTTTCCAGCGACCCCTCGTTTGCCATAATAGACCCCCAGTGATCCAGAGTTAGTAGCCGAAAACCGTTCACCTCGGACAAAAGTAATGGGACACCGGGGCAAGGTGAACGGTTTTCAGCGAATAACTCCGGATTATGGCAAAAGAGGGGTCGTTGGAAAGAGTGTGAGATATAAATAAATATTTCCATGAAATGAACATTGTTTACGAATTATGACTCACGAGTCACCACACCCAAGTCCGAGTCAAGTCTCCAGTCATTGAGGGCAAGTCTAAAGTCAAGTCACAAGTCTTTGTTTGTGCGACTTAAGTGTGACTCGAGTCCGAGTCTCAGACTCGAGTCCCCAACTCTGATTCTCCCTCCACTAACTGACCGTGTTTAAGAAACTGGCGTTGCGGTGTTACAGCGTACAGACATGACGTAGCACTACTGGTAATTTCTGATAGGCTGTCATCTGCTAAAAAACCAATCACGTTTTAGAAGTGAGACAATAACACACACTTTCAGAACTGAAGGTAACGAATAACGAGAACCTTGATAGAAATGTAGTGAAGTGAAAGTTATAAGTTTCCAAAAACAAAGACTACTCAGGTGAAGGAGAGATACTCAAAAACTGTACTTAAGTACAGTACTCAAGTAAATATACTTCGTTACTGTCCACCTCTGAGTCGTTTAAACTGAATCAATCCTTTGTGACAAACAGGCCGATAGAAACGATCAAAAATGTTTACGATGACTATATTAACTTTCACTGACACCTGTGTTCTCCTTGCCAGCTCACAAAATCTCAACTGTTTTACAAACAAAACAAATCGTGATACTTTTTACCACTTTCTTGTTTATTTACATTTATTCTAATGCTAACTTTGCAAGCAGAGAGACATTTTATCACACTCTGAGAAAAATGGCTTGAAACGGTTCCATAGGTGCACAGACTTTTGCACAGTACTGTACATCGGCACTCACTGTATTTAATTGAGACAGTACAGCTCACTCAGTTTCACCTAGATGCATGCATTTGTTAAGTAAAATGAAGAGGAGAATCTGATTTAAAGCAAAAAAGCGAGTAGTTTCAATTCTTTCAGTGTGGATGGCGGAAGTGGGTATTGCCCATATATGGCTGCAGGCTGGTTTAGACTGGATCTTATATCACTACAGGCTGCTATCAGTTGCAGACGATCTTTACGGACTGTACTGTGTCAATATCAAACTAGGCCAAACCACAAACCCAGCCTCACACCAACACACCCACCCATAAGGTTGTACTCAGGTAGCAAGGGACCTCTCGACAAGTCTGTATGTTTGGCTACTAAACGGTGATTAAGCATCTAGGAAATAAGTGAGACTTTCCTTCGCGGCCTGTCTGTCTGTTTTTGTCCTTTTTTTCTTCTCATACACGACGTCATGGGTCCCCTTGCAGGTAAAGCCTGAAATATTTGTTTTAACACTTATTGGCCATTTTATCAGCTACACTTACCATTTAGGCTTTGGAGCTTACAAAGACAGACTATGGCCCAACAGTTGCTCTGCATCCTTTGTAAGCCCCATCTATGGTCGGGGCCTTAACAGGACCACCACTGGGCAAGTATTATCTGGGCGGTGGTCTTTAGTAAAGGCAGGATCTATATATAGAACCATTTGCATTGTTGCATTGTTAAATGGATCTTATTGTCATAGTGGGCCTATTACCACTCAAGGTGGTGTCCACTATATTAGATGCAGCCACCCCTCTTGGTCAAACTTGTAGACACAAATCCTGTAAGTAATTTCTTGACGCACATTTTGTGTTTGTCTCCCTCTGGTCCTTTATGCATCAGTGGGTGCATAGTGTGTTGTATTTAGGGTGTAGTGTACCCTATTTAGAGTGTGTTGTATTTAATGTGTATTGAGCTCTGTTTAGTGTGTAGTGGGTTGTATTTGGTGTGTAGTGAGCTGTATGAACTGAATAGTGCACCCTATTCAGTGTGTGTTGTATTTAGTGTGTACTGAGATTTATTTAGTGTGTAGTGTGTTGTATTTAATGTGTAGTGTACCCTATTTAGTGTGTAGTGTGTTGTATTTAGTGTATAGTGTACCCTATTTAGTGTGTAGATTGCGGTATTTAGTGTGTAGTGTACACTATTTAGTGTGTAGAGTGCGGTATTCAGTGTGTAATGTGATGAATTTAGTGTGTAGTGCGTTGTATTTAGTGTAGTGTGCTGAATTTAGTGTATAGAGTGCGGTATTTGATGTGTAGTGTGCTATATTTAGTGTGTAGTGTGCTGAGTTTAGTGTGTAGTGTGCTGAATTTAGTGTGTGGTGTGCTGAATTTAGTGTGTAGAGTGCGGTATTTGATGTGTAGTGTGCTATATTTAGTGTGTAGTGTGCTGAATTTAGTGTGTGGTGTGCTGAATTTAGTGTGTAGTGCGTTGTATTTAGTGTGTAGTGTGCTAGATATAGTATGTAGTGTACTGTATGAAGTGAATAGTGCACCCTATTTAGTGTGTACTGAGTTGTATTTAGTGTAGTGTGTTGCATTTAATGTATAGTGTGCTCTGTGTAGTGTGCTGTAGTGTGCAGTGCAGAGTATTTAGTGTGTAGTATAATAAGTGAATAGTGCACCCCTTTTTAGTGTGTAGTGTAATATGTGAATAGTGCACCCTATTTATTGTGTAGTATAAAAGTGAACAGTGCGCCCTATTTAGTGTGTAGTGTACTAAGTGAATAGTGCACCCTATTTAGTGTGTAGTGTAATAAGTGAACAGTGCACTCTATTTAGTGTGTAGTGTAATAAGTGAACAGTGCACCCTATTTAGTGTGTAGTGTAATAAGTGAACAGTGCACCCTATTTAGTGTGTAGTGTAATAAGTGAACAGTGCACCCTATTTAGTGTAAAGTGAGCTGTATTTAGTGCACCATAGTTAGTGTTTAGTGTGTTGTATTTAGTGTGTAGTGTAATTAGGGACTATTGCATATTGCACCCTAGTTAGTGTGTAGTGTGCTGTATTAACTGCACCCTAGTTAGTGTGTAGTGTGTTATTGTTAGTGTAGGGTGCTCTGTAATGAGTGAAAGGTGCTCCATATGTAGTGTGTTGTTTTTAGTGTATAGCGTGCTGTATTAAGTGTGTGGTGTAATAAGTAAATAGTGTAGACTTGTTAGTGTGTAGTGTGTAGTGCTCATGGCTTGGTTTGGAACGCCTCCAGCGAGATTGTCGCAAAACCGTAGCAGCTTTGCTGCAGGCCGTACGCTGGTTTCTCCTGTAGAGAAACACGTGAGGAGCAGGTGGAGTTGAGGAGCAGCTCTGTGAGGATCTAAAGCTCTCCCAGGGGTTCAGAGGGGCTCGAAAACCTCTCCCTCTCCTCTGGGGACATGAGATAGAACACCAGGACTGCAGATTCCTCTCCTCTTCTCTGATAGGGGGATATGAAGAGCCCTGAACTTTAGCATTAGCACCACAGATCAGGAGTTCTGATCAAACTTGACCTGTTCTGACCAGATCTAGTCTCTTATAGTTCTAATAATGTTGTATTTCATCGGTCTCGGTCTCGGTGATGCCAAAGACATCACAGTGAAAGGACTGGAGATTATCAGAAGATGTAGTCGTGTGTATCTGGAAGCCTACACCTCCATCCTGACTGTGGGGAAAGAAGCTCTGGTGGGTAATCAGAATCAGAGAACTTTATTGATGGAGGAATCAGGTCTCATGACTTAGTAGAGAGCAGCAGTAGATCAGTAATATTGACATAAGTGGTGATATTTCAAATGGTAAGACTGTTGCACATAAGATATTGCACATAAGATATAAGACTATTGCCCATAAAATGTTGCTTATAAGATATAAAATATACGATTATTGTGCATAAGATATTGCACACAACATATAAGAAATAAGAGTACTGCACATAAGATACAAGACTTGCATATAAAATATTGCACATAAGATATAAGACTATTGCACACAAATATTGCACATAAGTTATACGACTATTGCACATAAAATATTGGAAATAAGATATAAGACTGTTGCACATAAGTTACTGCACATAAACTATTGCACATAAGATCTGAAGTGATTTAGCACGCATTTAGAAAACACCACATGATACTGCACATGGGAACATAACTGCACATGAGACTGCTTTTGTTACTGTGCCTTGTAGACTAATATATGTTAATGATCTCTCCTCTGACTGGTTGCCTCATTCAGAACTCAATCCAGATGTTTTACGTTGAGCTTGTGTCACATTTTTCATTCTCTGTGCATTAAAGAAGCTGTATGTAACTTTAAGACTAATATATTTCAATGATCTCTATTCTGATTGACTGCTACAAAATGCATTGAATTTAAAAAAAGACCATTTTGAGGCTTGATCTCCATACACGTAGATCTTTTTTTTTTAAGGAGGAGAATTTGGTTTTCCATAGCGGGGGCCCTTTAGAAGCATCACAGTACCTTTACTGAGACGTTGGCATTTCATGTTCCATTAAAGTTTTTTTTACTGTCTTTTTTGTATTGCTATTCATCCCTATTGTAATGGCAGTATGTAGCAATATGCACTGTGTGTCCAAAAGTTTGTAGACACCACTTTGCACTGAAATCAAGGGTGTCAATAGGGGAATTTATGCCCTTGTTGCTGCTGTAACAGCCTCTTCCCTTCTTTCACAAGAAGAACATTGCTGTGAGGGTCTGATTGCATTCAGCCATGTGAGCACTAGTGAGTTATACCTCTTCTCCCAGCCCTGCTTGGTTCATGTGGCTAATGTGTGGGTTTCTTTTCAATGGTGATAAGAAAAGGGATGTCTTAATGTAGCTGAATTGACTGGAAGGGCTGTCTACAAACCTTTGGCCATACTGTGTGGTATTTTATCCTGGTGTTCGTAGTAATTAAAAGACTTATGTGTGTCATACTGAAATAAATAAGTGCAGTTATTATTATATGGGTGTGTATCTTCACAGGAAGAGTATTATGGGCGTGAGCTGCTGCTAGCAGACCGAGACATGGTGGAGCAGGAGGCAGATGAGATTCTGAAGGGGGCTGATGTCAGTGATGTCGCCTTCCTGGTGGTGGGGGATCCTTTCGGGTATGTGTGATAAAGTCATGCGATGCTACTGCTTTTATGCCTTTTCTGGCTCCTCTCTGCTTCCAGGCCATTTCTTCAGTTACAGGCACTTCTGTTGATGTTTATTACATACCGGACATTTAAATAAGAGTAGATAATGGGTGGGAAATTTGCATTGTTACAACAACAAAGTGGACAGAACAAGAGAAGAAAGTAGAAGCAGCATAACAAATGGAATAAAAACTACAATGCAACAGTATCACATAGAAAGAACTATACGAACAATTATATATGAAACTCCAAAATTGTGTGGAAAGCCTTTCAAGAAGTGTGGAAGCTGTTATAGCTGCCAAGGGGGACCAACTCCATATTAAAGCCATATTAAATGGATTTGAACACAGTGTCACTACAGTCCCTGCTGGTGTAAGGGTCAGGCGTCCCGATACTTTTGTCCATATAGTGTATGTACACAGTGGGTATTTTCAGATGCCTAGTAGCAGCAGAATAATGAACAAAATACAATATTGCATGAAATCATTTTTGTTTTGACAAGAGCCATTGGGCAGGAGATCATACTGGGATATTAGTATTGATGTTATTCAGCACCATTGATTTTCAACATTTCTTTATAAGTGGGTGAAGGGTCATTCAGAGTGAAATAATTTTTGGAGAATGGAACCAGGGGTCACAGTCCCTATAACAAAAATATGGCCATTTTATATACAAGTTAAACCCACCAGCGAACCCATATTGGTCTTCTGTGTTTAATGCAGTACTGTGCAAAAGTCTAAGGCACCTACAGAAATAATAATTAAAACTGTTTAGATGAGCAGTGTTTTTTCACATATTACTAAAAACATAAAACTAAAAAGAATGAATATAAATAACATTATACAGTAAATTATACAGTATATTAGTATGTTCCTTATGGAAGTCCAATATTACTTGTAGTTTCCATCAGAAACTTCCACTCTTTATTGTCTTTATCTTTATTCCTCTTGTTGTTCTGAGCATGTTTATGACAAAAGAATTTCCTTCGGGATAAATAAAGTTCTTTCTTATCTTAACTTATCTTAAACCTGGTTTGACTCAAACAGTTCTTCATTAAATTAAATTAAATGCTGCTGATGGAGTTTCACGATCCAAACAACGGCTGGAGGAACCGAGAAGGTCACACAGTATCAACTACTTTTACAAACAAAAACTAAACTTGACACTTTTTACTGCTTTGTTGTTTGTTTGCATTTATTCTATTGTTAACTTAGCTAGCAGAAAGACACTTCATCACTCTGAGAAAAATGGATTTAAACATTGGTTTGCATTGGAGGCTGAGACGTTTGCACAGTACTGTATATAATGTTGATTGCTAAGCAGTGGGGATGTCATGAACGGGTCAACAATACCAAAAAAAGACTAAAAGCTTCTCTGAACTATTGCAAAATAATGTCAGTGTATTTATAACCCTTAAATATTTAGAAACTTTCTGTGAGGGAACTTTAATAGGCATTATTTGCTCTGGATGTCTGGTTCCGTTCACCAGGTGGAATTCGTACCTTGTCAGTGTCTATAAAATGTGTACACTGTTGCTGTTTTAGTGCTGATAGGAGTCGTAACTGCTTTGTATTGTACATCTCTGTGCTGTATGATTTTGCTGTTCTCTGGTAAAAGGCTGAAAAACTGTCGGACTATCTTTAAACACAGTCTACGCAGGCCGTCCTTGCCACTAATTGCTGATTTTACGTTCTGGACTTTAGCTTTCCCTCTCATCTTGTGGGCAGGGAACTGCCTAGTGAAATTCTTGCTTGCCGTGCTGCGTCACACACTTTCTGTTGGTGAAACATTCATGTAACATGAAATGAACCGAGCACATCATGCAGGACGTTTTGTTGAGGTGGATCAGAAGGTCTGTCCAACCACCCCCTCAATACGTCTCCAGGTATTTTCAATACTCGCACCACCTCAACCCTATAAGACTCCTGATTATTTCAATAAACCTCCACACCATCCACCCCAACCCCTTGCTCCTCACGTATCTGGGTAGTTTCGAAAACTCAGTCAACACGCCTCCAGATATTTTCGCTAACTCACGCCCTTACACGTCTTCAGATATTTACGAAAACACCCCCAACCCCCCTCTTCCACAGTCGGGATATGATGTTACCACAGTCATTTGCCTGAGAACAGACATCCATTCATGTTTTCCTATCAAAAGTTTCCCCGAAATTACACCATATTAGAAATTATATTGTTTTCCCTCATTCTCAATCTGGTGAAATTGCATCAGGCGCATTTTATGGTTTCGAGTTCCATTAAAGGCTCGTTTGAGTGCATTCTTTCATCAAATAGCTGCCGTTCCTGCCCACCACAGTGCTGTCATTGCAGCCCGAGACCATCAGCCAGACCTGCTCGCAGATGGAGGACAAATATTGGAAATTGTTCCGATTCTCTGAGTCCATGCGGTCAAGCGTAAACCCTGAAGCGAACACCACAGAGCGGTTCAGCCGTCTGCTTCAGGGCTTATGCTGATCCATCTTCTGAGGAGGGAATATGAGCGTCTCAGAATGTTCTGGAAGAATGGGCTGGTCACAGCTCCTGGTCTGCTCACGCTACTTGAACTGAAGTGGTGGGGATGTGAAGGTCTGCAGAGTGTTTGGCTCAGCGTTTTTCCTGCCCCAAAAACCACACCAGGCCTCATGGGGAGCTTTGCTCCTTATTTTCCATCTCTGAAGAACGTTTGGGTTTAATACACTTTAATGATATATTTTGATACCAAGAACTTTTGTGCTCGCTTCTGAGCTTTTTCCTGCATTCAAATGAGGAAAAGGGTCGTTTATGGTGAATCGAGCCTCAGCAATGAGCCAACATGAACTACATACTCTGAGGCTGTTCCAGTTATTAGCCTAACCTACTGTGGAAACTTTGGCCTAGAACATTTGGTCTGGAACTGCTAGTCTGGAACCTTTGGTTTAGTACCTCTGGTCTGATACCTTTGGTTTGGAGCTTTTGGTCTAGTACCCCTGGTCTGTTTCCTCTGGTCTGGAACCTCTGGTTGCTCTGGTTCATGAACTGTCCTACTTACATTAAAATTAAGCTTAACTTTAGATTATTCTTTGTCTCTCTCTATTAGAGCGACAACCCACAGTGACCTGGTCCTGAGAGCAGTAAACGCTGGGATACGGTACCGGGTCATCCATAACGCCTCTATCCTGAATGCAGTGGGCTGCTGTGGACTTCAGGTAGGCTGTTATTTAGACCCTCCTCCTTCATAACACTTCAGTCTTCTCCAGTCTGATCTAAAGATATAAATGCAATTGTTTATTGGCAATAGCCTGACACAAGAACCTCCTACCAATGCTGGGAGAGTGAGAGCTAGCACATGGTTAGGTGGTGCATGATTTTGAACTGACACTAACATGCATGGAGGAGAACACTAATGCCAATTCTGTTACTTTTGTTAAGATGCCTGTTTTGGCCAGCATCATGCTATGCCTGGTATACATTGTACAATTTTGGGCTGTATCAGACAAACAGACGTGTTGATTTCTTTGGTTGCGGCTCCGACCTACATCTACTGACCAGGCAATAAAAATGCAACATGAAATTACAATTTGCACACCTCAAAAAGACACCTTCATACACACCATCGTACATCTGCACACCTTCACACACACCATCGTACATCTACGCACCTTCACACACACCATCGTACATCTACGCACCTTCACACACACCATTGTACATCTACACACCTTCACACACACCATCATACACCTACACACCTTCACACACACATCATACACCTACACACCTTCACACAC
>JBBPCX010069382.1:0-11413 GCA_037974365.1 Hydrocynus forskahlii | reverse complement strand
TGAAATAATTATATGTGGCATTTAATTAATTCCAATTTAAAATAATTCGTGAAACATTTAATTAATGACATTTTTATTTCCAATGGTTTAATAATTCATGACACATTTAAGTAATTAATTATTGATGTATTTATGTATTACTCTATATACTCCATAGGTCAATGGCACAGCATCAGTGTAAACCTGTGTGTCTCACCCCTGGCAGGTAGTGTTGCACGGGTCGGCTTTTTTTAACACCCACCCCAAACTGACCTGTCAGGAGATCCAAACCACCACGCCCAACCCGCAAAAATATGCATGGGTAATGACCCAAAACCCGACACGACCCGAGGAAAAAACAAGAACACCAGTGATCGTTTTGATCGATAATTAAATGCGTTTTGTAACTTTTTGGCCCGCACCCACGATATTTTAAAAATGTCTGTCCTAAAACCACCCGCGGGTAACCCGCGCAACACCACTGGTAGGACAATAACCCAAACTTTTTAATGTGTAAGAAATTATGCATAAGCATAAGAAATTATGTTTTATATTTACATGTACTTTACAAAATGGAACAGTTAGACAGTGTGACAAATATTCTGTTCGGACTCCAAACATAGCCCACTATCCGATGAGTTCTCTCTGAGGTAAAGGCTGCTTATTGCATCCTGTTAGCAAAGTTAGCTGTAACCGAGCACCTAGCCTGAAATCAATGTTCCTTTTTTTAAACATTCTATCGTTAGCATATTTATCAGGAGGGTGAAAATACAACAGGTAGGGAGTGAATGCACAAAAACATTCACTGCAGATGTATCGCACACCATTAATCAAAAGCATACAACAAAAAACCCACTCTATTATAATGGCGCATGGTAATGGTTCAGACGTTGTTTTTAGATTAATTTGAATCCTTTTATTTTGACCATTGTATTAATTGTGCAAGGACACTTTACATACGCACAAGGGAAACGCTGGCTATGCGCAAGTTTATAATGAGCAAGTAATCTGTACCTTGTAGTCTCTGATACACCACAATCTCTGCGCGGCCACATTAATATCCTGGAAGGGAAAAAATAAGATTTATGCACCACATTACATTAATAAAATGTAGGCATCAAATATTGTATTTCTAATATATCAAATGTATATTTAGAGACAACTTACACCTGAAGACATTGCCCTGAACAGAGCACGGGCTGCCTGACAGTCTGTTTTCAAATGACAATTCTACTAGATAAAAAAAAAAACTAAGTAAGCAAAGTGTAAATATTTAATTCGAAAGAGATTACATTACTGCAACAAGGAAATTACTGACAGACTGCTTACATTATTATGGGCCTGCCCTTTAAAATGAATAGGAGGGAAGTTCTGGGACACACCACTTTCACTGAAGGATATGGCTAAAACTATTGGGACACAGCTGTCATGCAACACTATATGGACAAAAGTATTGGGACACACCTGTTTAAACTAAACTATATGGCCAAAAGTATTGGGACAGAGCTGTTTCTTGGCGGCAGGCCCGTTTAAAAATTTATTCAAAAATTATTCAATTTTCTTTCTAGTTACTATATATGGCTGACGTTATGCAATACAATACCAGAAAGACAGACATTCAGTTCATCAGACGTTTCCTTTGATTTATGCACTAAAATGAATCAATAAAGTAGAAATAATGGTTGTTTACGAATCCAAAGCATTAGCATTAGCCTGCTAGCGACTGTTAGCACGTTAGAAAAATGTTAACCAAATCCTAGCAAGCCAGCTAATTGTTAAAACAGCTCAATGTGTAAAGGAAACATAAATACTGATATATACTTAATGACTTTGGATACTTACATTTGTGGTGAAGCACAAAAAACTCCCGCTCACTCCAGTCAATTCCGAAACCGGCCGAATAAAGAAAATGGCGCCTGCTTCCTTTGTTACAGCCAGCTCAAAAGGTTAGTGGACCTTTTTCACAACTTCCACATTTTTGACCGGAAATACGTAATGGTGGAGGTATGATTACTTCCGCCGGGATATAAAAGTGGCGCAAGCGGTGATCTCTTGTTCTTGTGGGGTACTGGTATTTTACAGGGACCTTCAGCTCTCCCAGACCTACAGATAGTGACCGCGGCGAAGCTCTCCTCCGCAGAAAACCGGCGCGATGGTCACGTGTGCACGGACTTTGCATGGAGCTTAGCTCCGCGGGGAAAGCACCAGTCCCCATTCAAACTTAACAGGGAGTGTGTCCGAAATTGCGCACTTCGGTCTGTGCATTGCAGTGTAGGTGTAGTGCGCATTGTGCACTTCCTTCTGTAGTGCACACTGCCGTGGGTAAGTGCTGTCCGAAATCGCGCACTTGACGTTTTGCACTTAGCGGACGTGACGCATTTGATCGCGATTCTCCAGCCCACCAATATATCAACCGGTTTTTATGTACAATCATTTCCTCATTATATTATTTGCTTTTGTTTACCTCCTACTACACCCACATGGAAACTACGTCGCATCCAACATAGACGCAGAATCCTACTCCAATTGACTGACCATGAGATTGTACGTAATCTACTGGTTTTTTCTGTATGACCTCCACATACGTGCCTAATGGCAGCGCCGCGCCAGTATTATGCTTACCTTTTCAGGGAGTGTTTGTCTTACAAAGTTTTGCACACATTAAATGCCTTTTATGGCATGCATTTGTGTGACACAGTAACTTAGACTACAGTGTATTACCTCACATTATACAGTTGATGACTATTAAAAGCCCCATCAGCATACAAATTCATGTGTCTGTGCATGTCTCCCCCATACCTATTAGTATAAAGTGCAGTTCACAACACTGGTAAAACTGCTTTTGATATGCAGAAATATCTTGACTGCATTAATGTACTTTAAATTAATAAACATCTGTTCTAATTGATGTTTACACGGATACATTACACAATTGGCAAAAGGAAACCAAGTATAGTTAGAAATCATAGTTAGAATCATGCACTGAAAAAGTGTCATTAAGGAAGGAAGATAAACACAGGGATGCAGCCATCTTTTGATATATTTTATTGAAATAAAATTCTCTCTTGTCTCCCCCTCTACTCAGTAGGAGCCATTGATGCTGGAGCCAGATGCTGATGTTGATGTCAGGAGGGCAGTGGACCAACCAGCAGTAGCACCTCCAGAAACCGTTTCTGGAGCTGTTGAGAGACATTTACATTTACATTTACGGCATTTAGCAGACGCTTTTATTTAATTGTAATATATGTAGTGCCCCTAACGAACCTATTATGGTGCTCCCCGAGTTCTTTTCAACTTCCCAAATACATATATCTAATTCTAGGTTGCTAGGATGTGTAGCCCCTCAGTATATATTAATTAAATGCTTGCCCGATTGACTATCTCCAAATCCCTCACAATGTAATCAACAATCACAAGTTAAATATAACACAATTTAATATGAAACAGTCCCTTAATACTCAAATTCATTAAACATTGGATTAACATGCACCACAGAAAAAAAGATAGAAAATATCAGAGGATAAAAGTACATCAAGTTCACATTAACTTAAAATAAATGGGGTACCCCTTAACTCAAAGGTGCAGGCCTGATACTTGGGTGGAAGAAGTAGCTTGTATCCTCACCACGCAGCGAACACGTGTCCCTATGGTGGTAAGTCTGCACATCCCACGCCGGTTCTCATGCTGGGGCAAACACCATCAAACTTTACAGTCCGATAGGGCTCCACAAGACCTTTCCAATGAGCCCTGGTTTTTAGAAAGGTCTCGTGGTCAATTTCTCTGATCAATTTCTCTGATCCCGGGTTTTCTAATGCATTGATGCTTGACCAGAACTAAGTTTTCCCTATGATTAAGTATTTCCTGTTTTCTGTTGCACATGCTTAGAAAAACGATTGTTTTTAATCAACATAACTATTTAAAACCAACATAAAATGATTGTGTTTAAACAAACTGCCACAGATTTATTTCCAACTGCCATAAAGTATTTATAACATACCAGCTTGTGTTTTTTTATTAATCTCAATTAGTGTCTTAATCACTGCGCACTTCTGGTTTATGCAATGTAGCTTGTGCAGTGACAGGGGTGGATGGTTTTTAATGAGACACCTATGCATTTCTTGGTGTTACTTACCTAACAAGTTAATAAAATGGCTTTAATGACAACCACTGTGTAGGCTAAGCTTTTTATAAAACAACAGTAACTGCCTAGACAGGCAATTTAAGTACCTAGCAGTAGCAAGCAATCACAGGCAGACTGCTGTAACTAGCCGACTTAGCGGACAATGAATGTGTGATCCACACAAACCCTAAACTCAAATAAAACGAACGAGCTCAACAAAAACTACAGGGTTATTGTGAAAAAGATTATATAGAAAAACAAAATAGGAACAGGAATCAAAGTTATGGTATAGTTTTAGTGGTTAAAGAAGGCTCAAGCTGCCAACAGATCCAACATGTGTACTGTATGTATGGGCGCAAAGTGAACTCTGAGCACATTGTCCTTTCTAGTTGAATAGAGAAGGCGCTGACTGGCACGCACCCTATTCAACCGAACCAATTGGAAAGCAGTGAAGTTTTGACGATCGTACTGTAACTCGATGGAGGATTACGGAGCCCCTGAAGAATACAGATGGGGAAAAATGTTAACATAACAATAATTAAAGCTATACACGTTGCAGATATATTTTTTTATTATTGCCACCCATCTTTTTAGGGATTCTGTGAATAAAAGATACAAACGGAGCAGCTAGTAAATAGTGGCAAGTCTTTATTTATCCTTTATTTATCCCGAGGAAATTGTTGCGAGATGCGCATAACACCCCTCAGATGCAGCCAAGATGCGCATAACACCCCCCCTGAATTTCTCTGCTGCCATACCAAACACCAGCCAGCACCCCACCCCCCATCTCCGGAATCACAGCCGAGCTGGTAAAGAAAGTTCAGGCCTTCATATGCTTCACACTTACACTCTCACAACACACTCACACACTCACACAAACACATAGAAAGAGTGCAAAATGAGGAAAGAGTTAAAAAAAAAAAATAAAGTAGGAAAACACATGGTTAACTTTTCACCAGTTTCATATTCAAATTTTCCATTCTACCTTAAATGGCAGGGTAGTTACATGCTGCAGCTGGTTTTAATTGTACAGATGCCAGAACTGTAACTAATGTATCATTAAACGAAAAATTTGACCAGGAAGCTAGTTTTAGTTTCTGAAAACACATGGCACCTTTTTAAATTTTTTAAATCAGATTTCAGACATTGGTCTGTGACTCAGTAAAGATAACTTGTCTATAATCGCTAGATCTGCATTTTACCCCAGCAAATAATAAACTGTTCAACTTTGAAGTTTTCACTTGGGACACACAGTGCTGTAACTGACCTCAAACCTCAGTGTCAGTTCCATTTCCTCAGTGAACTCAGCAGTTTTGCAACAAGGTCAGAATAATGAAATGACTATATTAATCCCTGTGAGAGCAAATATAATCTTAATTCCTTACTGTCAGCTGTTGCTCAACAGTTCAAAACTGTAAAATTACTTGATCTGCTAAAACTTTAGAATTGCTCTTTTAATGAGGGTTTTGATCATAATAATAAGAGGAAACTGTGAAATAACAGATCATCTACTGAAATTGTAGAATTGCCCTTTTAATTAAGGTTTTTGATCATAATAATAACGGGAAAACTGTAAAACAACAGACTAAAATCGTTTACTTTAAATGTACGGTTTTTGTTTGTTGCCAGTCATTTTACCGTTTTTGTGTGCTACTACTACTACTACTACTAATAATAATAATAATAAGGAGAAGAAGAAGAAAGGGAAGAAGAATATTGAAATAAAATGTAGCAGCAGGCTTTCTATTTCTCTCTCAATTCAATTCAGTCCAAAGAGCAGTAGCGTCTATTATAATAATTCAACTAAAGCAATAATCAGTAATCGTATCACATATAATAGAGAAAGTATTAATAACAACATTAAGAATCTGCTGCTACATTTTATTTTAAATATTATTATTATTATTATCAATAGCAGTGGTAGTAGAAGTAGTAGTAATAGTAGTTTATTATTAGTAGTAGTAGTAGCAGTCATTATTATTATTTGTATTTGTATTGCCTGACTTTTCTGATGTTGCTATAAACAATAAGTAATGATAATCTATAATAAATTAAGAGACAAACCCATGGTAGATACACGTGAGACTTTATCCATACCAATATTTTCCAAAGCGTCCTGTATTGTTTCAGTTAAGAATTTAATCGGAAGTGAAATTGAACAACCATGTAAAAAAAGAAAAATCAGAAAAAAAACATATTACAAATATGAAAAAAAATCTTCAGTCATTGGCTAATTAGAGAACTTACTATCTTTGGTATTTTGTCTGAAGCAGAAAGTTTCTCCCAAATTATCTACCCTTTATGTTACTTCTTGTAATATTAAAGCCAATATATGGAATAAATAAACCCTCTTATATTAAGAAATCACAGATAGTTGTGTAGTATAGACAATGTGGTATTCAAACTCTAATTTTTTTATGTATAAGTAGAACACTATAGATTTATTGGCATAAAGAATTGTGACTTAACTCAAAGTGGTTTCACCTACCTTGTTCAGGAAAACAGGGGGTACGGATTAATAGAATGCTTGCAATAAATAGGAAGTAAGTATTCAATAACGATTTTTATGAGAAAGCATTGTATTTGTAAACAGTAACCTTTCAGATTATGTGACCTTTCAGCGTAAATTTAATTTAAACGGTACATATCGAGCATATAACAAAATGTGTAAAGTGATTCCCTTATTCAGTTAATACAAAACTTGGTAAGGTTTCCTACACTGTAAAAATGTCCCTGTTAAATTACAGTAAGCTACTGGCAGCTAGATTTGCCAGCATTTTACTGTTATTTTACAGTGTATCTACTGTATTAAAAACAACACTTTTTTACTGTAAAAATATTACAGTAGTCTCTGTTAAATTACAGTAAGCTACTGGCTGCTAGATTTGCCGGCATTATACTGTTATTTTACAGTGTGTAGTCGCCAGTAGTTTACTGTATTTTTACAGTATTATTGCTGTATTTATACATCAGTAAGTTACAGTGAATAATTTTACAGTACTTTACAGTAGAATGAATGGTACTATTTAATCCTGTAGTAGACTTTCCAGAATAGTGTACACACTGATAACTGTTTTAACATTACGATAAATATCCAAAAAATCTGTATTAACATTTCTACCAGCTAATTGCAGCATATGTTTTTATTAACAATGAGTTCATGAAGTTTAAGATCCAGAACTGAGATCTAAATACGATCACCTTTGCTGTCCTGAAAACGCTTAACTACTAAAACACCTAAGACAAAAGGCAATCATTCAAGTGACGTTTTTATGGAACAGAACATTTATTAAAAGTCAGCAAATAAAACGAACAAAAAAATCCTGGTGGTTGATATTCGTCTGTCCTGGCCAACTGCTCACTGCATGAGAAAGAGTGAAAGAGAAAGAGAGAGGAGAGAAATGAAACAATTGGAGGGCAGAAAACATTTTTCAGAATCAGGTTTAAAAAGTAGATGTGACCAATTTAATGCTGTTAATCAGACACCAAGCTCAGCCTCGTTTTTGTCATCTTAAATTATGTCACAAACTGGGTAACCAGACTCACAAATACAATTTCAATATCTCAGTACAATGCTACTGACCTTTATTGCTGATTTATTAAAGACGAATGATGCTCGAAATAACTGTAAGGGCACGTGGCTCACTCCCCTACCGTGGAAAAATACTGCATTATGCCGTCAAATTTTACGGTAATCTGCTTTTAGCAATCAGCATTTTTATAGCCCCCCAAAAGCACCAGATTGTACAGTATTTTAACGTATTCTGGAAAACAGTAAATTACTGTTAGAATTTGGCCGTATTTTTACAGTAGTTTTTTTTTACAGTGTAATGTTAAACCAGAGGGACGAACCTGGATGATTTATGGAACCTGCTTGATCAGGATGCCGTAAGGGCGAATCGAGGACTCCACGATCCCCCTCTCCTCTGATGGAGAGGTTCCTTCAGGAACCGGGATGAGCCAGTAGAGGGGTTCTTTTGTGACTTTCCTCTTCTGCGGGTGGATCCTGTTCTGCATCATCACCTCGTACGTATTTCCATCTGTCTTGGATTTGAATTTCTTACTATACGCATAACCTTCTGCCACGCTTATGTTAGGAGTTGAGTAGATCCCTCGTCCAAAAACCTGGCGAGGTCCAGCTTTGTAATAGGACTTGGCGATTTCCTCAGCTCCCTGGATGCTTGTTCCATGGAAGGAAACTGGCCACTCACCAGGTGAAGAAAAGTTTCTCCATCCAGGGGCTCCAAGCCAGTTGTCTCCATCATGATACTTATTCAGAACTTTCAGAGCATAGCGGTACCACCCCCAGGGTCGGGTGTATAACTCCTCTCCACGGGTACAGCGAGAGGAGTCTTTGCCACGTCTGAAATCGAAATCGAACTGCGGGTCGAAGAAGTTGTCGAGGTTCACGAAATGCTCCTCCTCCTCCGTGCAGTAGCCCCTCCGACAATAGACGGTATGAAGATAATTGTGAGTGGTCAGCTCATTAAAGCCTCCCGCCCTGGCCAGACTCTCTGGAAGCTCAGTGTGAGGCCTGACAGTGACGCCAGTGAGGGCTGAGAGAGCCTCCAGAGCAAACGCTTTCATTTCAGGTGTTCTTCACTCAGACAGAGGCTGGAGAAACAGTTACAAATCCGGAAGCTGCTCTTTTATACACCCAGACAGTCAGAGAGTTCCAGGAAGTGCTGGTCCTTTACAATAGGATGGAATGACACAACAGAGACGCAAAACTTCCCTTCTGAGCTTCTCATTACTTTTAGAGTTTGAATCAACATTGATATTGTTTAATCCTGGTGGAATTTAAACATTCTGTAAAAGGTAACAGAAGAGGCAAGACCTGAAAGTGTTTAGGAGAATGTGTGTGACGCTTTTTACTGGACAAATATAGATGTGAATTTGCATAGAACCGCCCCTCATCTAATAACCCACTAGATTAGTTGAAGATCTGCCATTTTTGTCTACTGGTTTTATGAGCACACATAAGACGCCGAGCGCTATGGCTACATAGTTAATCTTGCTCTGGGTCCGACTAGGGGGCGAACAAATAGCGCTGGATAGCGCATCTGTCTTCTGCCTTTTTCGCGTGTGTTAAGTGTCCCAATACTTTTGCCCATCTAGTGTATCTCTCACTCTTTCTTTCTCCCTCCCTTACTTCCTTCAGCCTGGTCACCATACAGGCTAGAACCATTGTCACAGCTTGAAGGAATGGAAGGAAAGGAAGAAACACTTTCACTAGTATTAAGGACATGCATTCTAATGTAAAATCCAGAATTTAACCGCACAGTTTAAGCAGGGGATGGTGAGGCGTGGCCAGCAACAACTTATTTGCATAAAAGGGACAGAGCCCTTAACCGGCTCATTTCGAAAGGCACTGAAACGGGTGGTGAGATCTCTTTATGTGAGAGTGAACATGTTTTATACAGCCCATAGACCTTGGGCGTAAAAACTGGAATTTTATAACTTACACAGCGCCCCCTAAAGGATGTAGGGAGCCATTTCAGGTTAGACAGATCTTATTAACAGATTAGTTGAAGACGGTATTGGATAGGTATCGGTATCGTACTGCCTATAGAGCTGAGGCTAGCCAACAGCATCCCAAGAGCCAAATTTCCCACAATATGGAACAACAATATGAATTTTGAATCTTTGCAAGGACTCGCTGGGCAGGGTCAGACTTTTTCTGTGCTCAGACTGAGAAGAACTGAGTGCATTAATAGTAAAAGTGAAGAACATCTTTGCGCTGATGCAGTGGCGGAGCCAGGAAATTTTCATTGGGGTGGCCTGAATGGATTGGTGATCATGTTTGGGTGGCACTAGGACTGGACTGGGACAAAAAATCGGCCCGGCCCCTCTCGCTGTCATTCCGGGGTACAGTATTTGGAATGAGTGCGAACAGCAGAAGTACCCAGGTGGAAACGTTGCAGTGCAAGAAAAAAAGCGACGACTGTGATGTGGTGCTTGGGGTGGCCAATAGTGTGACCAGGATTCACTGGCCACCCCACAGCTGCGCCCTTGCGCTGATGGAGATCTGTTGGTTTAGAACTCTTGTTTTTATGAACCCGAAAAATGGAAGTTTACCGGCTGAAAATTCATTTCACAGTGCAGCTATAGACATATTTTTACTTGTTATTCGTGCTCATTGTTGATTTTACCACATTCTTGCTGCTTTTATAGTCTTGTGTATGATTGAATCTTTTTGTATTTTCATTTATCTTTTGGATTTGAATTTCCTTTTGTCTGTTTGTATAAACATTATTATTATTATTATTATTATTATTATTATTACATGTTGTTTTTTATTGATTAATATTGTTATGATTGTTATGATTATTGTTTATTATTCTTGACTATAATTGTTTTTACTGTTATTGTAGACTGATAATAATGGTTTATTATTGTTTTGTTGCTGTAGATAGAATTTCGTGCTGCTCACTGTGTGTGCTGGCGTTGGATCAAGTATGACAGGGGGAAATCAGTAAGCCAGCAGCATTCAGAATGAAAGTGAAAGTGTACTTAGACACACAGTCACACACACCCTCACTCACACTCCTGACTCTGACTGCTCTGAGCTTCACAGCTCCAACTGCAGTCCAGAATTTCCCCCATAGAGCTTCTCGAGTGTCTTGTGTTTTTCATTTTGTTCTTCTTAAAGCCTTCTTGGGAGTATATTTTTCTTGGGAGTATATTTAGGGGCATATTTAGGGTTTACACTGTAAAAATAGGGATTTTTTAACCACATCACAACAACGCGTTTTTGTGGATGCTCTTGGAATAATAATAATAATAATAATAATAATAATAATATTATTATTAGAATTTCCCCACAGCTCCGCCCTTGCGCTGATGGAGATCTGTTGGTTTAGAACCCTTGTTTTTATGAACCCGAAAAATGGAAGTTTACTGGCTGAAGATTCATTTCACAATGCAGCTATAGACATATTTTTAGTTGTTATTTGTGTTCATTGTTAATTTTACTACATTCTTGCTGCTTTTACAGTCTTGTGTATGATTGAATCTTTTTGTATTTTAATTTATCTTTTGGATTTTTAGTTTGTATAAGCATTATTATTATTATTATTATTATTATTATTATTATTATTATTACATGTTGTTATTGATTGATATTGTTATGATTATTCTTATTTATTATTCTTACACACACACTCTCTGCCCACCCCCACAGTCACACACATGATTAGGCCTCTCGCACCACATGGTTTTTCCCACTTGTTTTAATGATCAAAAATTAAAATAAATATGTAGTCATTTTGGTTTTTATTCGATATTCACTTAAAATATCAGCACAAATCCAAA
>JBBPCX010069381.1:0-35307 GCA_037974365.1 Hydrocynus forskahlii | reverse complement strand
CTCTCGCACTGTTTTGCAGGGGAAAGTATGTGAGATTAAAGGACTGTCACAGACTCCTGGGTCTGATGGCTTCAGTTCTGGTTGCTTTTCCCTTAGGCAGGCTACATATGAGGAGTTTCCAATGCTGGGTATCAAAACTCAGGCTGGACCCACGTATTTACGCTCGCTGTAAAATCTCAGTCACTTCAGATTGTGCGCTGACCTTACTTCAATGGAACAGACCAAATTTTCTGACACAGGGCACACCATTGGGCATGATATGTGCCCGGTCCGTAATAACCACAGACGCATCTCGATTGGGCTGGGGTGCCACACTCGAGGGCAGATTGGTGAACGGTCAATGGAAGCCGAGCCTACGCGCAGAACATATCAGTGCTCTGGAGCTAATGGCGGTTTTTCTGGCTTTGAGACATTTTCTGCAGTATGTGGAAAATATTCATGTGTTAGTCAGAACGGACAACATGACAGTGGTAGCCTACATAAACAAACAAGGGGTCTTGCGCTCCCCTCAGTTCCACAGGCTAGCACACAGACTGATACTCTGGAGCAATGCCAGCCTTCTTTCACTCAAGGCCACGCATGTGCCTGGAGTGGAGAACAGAGGGGCGGATCTACTCTCCCGGGGTCATCCCCGGTACGGAGAATGGAAACTGCTCTCAGATGTTTGCGAAACAGATCTGGCAACACTACGGTCACCCGACAGCGGACTTGTACGCCTCCAGAGAAAACACTCAGTGTCCCCTGTTCTTTTCACTGAACAACGCGGAAGCCCCGTTGGGAGTGAATGCACTAGCACATGCGTGGCCGCGTGCTCTCCTTTATGCGTTTCCCCTGTTAGCTCTAATATCCACAACGCTAGACAGAGTAAGGAACAAAAGTTTCACGGTTATTCTGATAGTGCCGAACTGGCCACAGAAACACTGGTTGGCGGACATAACGCAGATGTTTTATGCACAGCCTTGGCCTCTCCCGCTTGCTGTCACCAGCTCAGGGAGAAATTTCCACCCCCACCCGGAGCGGCTGGCTCTCTGTGCCTGGCCCGTGAGGGTCTGCATTTGTCAACATGGGGTTTACCCCAAAAGGTTGTAATGACCATTCAAAGCGCTAGAGCTCCCTCCACGCATACATTATATGATGCTAAGTGGCATGTGAACTGGAGCTGTGATACTGAGAAAATCCCCTTTCAGTGTTCGATAGGCATGGTGTTAACGTTCCTATGGAGTCTACTTGATAAGGGCAAAGCTTTTTCTACGGTAAAAGTTTATCTAGCTGCTATCTCAGCATGCCATGTGGGTGTCGAAGGCAAAACAATAGGACAACATCCTCTTGTCTGTCGTTTTATGTGTGGTGCACGAAGCTTACACCCTGTGTCAAAGCCCTTGTCTCTGGAGTGGGACATGCCTTTGGTATTGAAAGCCTTGTTAGAGCTTCCTGTCGAACCATTGTCTGAAGTAGAGCTGAAGATGCTTTCACTTAAGACAGCACTGATTTTGGCACTGGTTTCAGCTAAACGTGTTGGTGATCTGCACACATTGTCAGTGCGTCCATCATGTTTGCGGTTTGGTGCTGGGGATTCTAAGGTCTTGTTGCGCCCAAACCCAACTTATATTCCATAAGGTTATGGACACATCCTATTCGTGTCTTTCCTTGGATCTTTCTTACCCGCTGCCATTTGTGTCTGAGGAGCATCAGCGGCTGCATTCACTGTGTCCTGTGCATGCTCTGAGAGCGTATATAACCAGGACTTCATCTTTCAGAAAGGTGGATCAGCTATTTGTTTCATAGCAAAATAGTCTTGTGGGTTTTCTTTGATAAATGCGTGTGTATGTATAACAGTTCACAGGGAGGAATGTGCGGTCACCCCACGACCGTCACAACTATGAGCACATTCTTGATACCACCTTTGGACTTCTCCAGTGTCAAACAGACACACAGACCATCTCCATGGGGGCACTGGTGTGAATACTGACTAGCGAAGCCCTGATGTTGGCTGTGGGGGTTTTCCTCAGGCAACACTGCTCACACTTTTTGCACCAGGCTTTAATCTCCTGAAACATTCTTGGCCAATAGAACCTCTCTCGAATCATCTGCAACGTCCTCTCCAATCCTAGATGCGCAGCATCATTATGCAGAGCAGTTTTGACCGCTTGATGCAGCCTCTCTGGCAGTAGTAGCTGCTCCACCTCTCCTCTGTGGCAGTCCCCAAGACAACGGTACATGACAGAGTTTCTCACCATCAATCTCCTCCACTCTTTTAAGAGAAGGTGCCCACCCACACCGATTCCCATCCTCTCACTACGGCTTGGTTTCTGATACCTAGTCTTAAAGTGTAGGATTGGACCAATGACCAGGTCTTCTTTTTGCCCTGCCCGTATCTCCTGTATGGTCATAGCGGGCAGTGCCTCCATCCCCGCATCTCTATACAACTCCCTGGGCTCCAGTGGCTGACCAGTTCCCGGCTCCTCCTCGACAGTAACCCTCTCGGTCGCACACCCCTCCCCTTCCTGTGCAACCTGAGCTTTATCAGGCCACTGTCCACCACTTCTCACTCGCTGGGGGCATGTCTGCAGGACCTCGGTGATCTCCTGATGGGACATACGAGAGAGAGCATCAGTGTTGGAGTTATCCTCTACCCTTCTGAACTGAATGTCAAAGTCACATATAGACAGTTGTGAGACCCACCGCTGGCCGGTGGCATCCAGCTTGGCTGTGGTCATCACATATTTCAGAGGGTTGTTGTCTGTGAGGACAGAGAGCTTGCGTCCATAGAGGTGGTCATGAAACTTATCTGTGACCAGCCACTTGAGAGCAAGGAATTCGAGCTTGTGTGCGGGATACCTTGTCTCAGGTGGGGTCAAGCCTCTGCTGGCGTATACAATGACTCTCTCAGCTCCACCTTGAACCTGGGTGAGTACAGCACCCAGCCCTTCTCTTGACGCATTAGTCTGTAGCAGGAACGGCAGGCTGTAGTCCGGGTAACCCAGCACTGGTGCATTAATCAGTTTCTCTTTTAATGACAGGAAGGCTTCACATTCAGTGGCCCATGCAAAGGGCTGATCAGGGCCCTGGCTATTCTGGGCCCCTCTTTTTTTCCTCCTGAGGTGAGATGGTATAAAGGAGCATCCAGACTGGACTAACACTTCACATACCGCCTATAATAGCCAGCAAATCCCAAGAACTGGAGCACTTCCCTGCGATTAGTGGGCCTTGGCCAGTCCTTCACACGGCTGACTTTGTCCGGGTCTGTCCTGATGCCATCGGCTGACACCAAGTAACCAAGATAGTTCACTTCCTTCCTCACAAGCTGGCACTTTTAGGGCTTAACCTTCAGGCCATGCTCCCGCAGCCTGTCAAACACTCGCTGTAGTCTCTCTAGGTGTTCATTAAAGGACTTGGAGAAGACTATGATGTTGTCAAGGTAAATGAGGAGCTGAGTAAAGTTCAAATCCCCAAAACAGCAAGTCATGAGCCTTTGGAAGGTCGAGGGTGCATTTTGCAATCCAAAGGGCATTCTGTTTGCCTCATAAAGCCCCATGGGAGTGCTGAATGCCGTCTTGTGTCTGTCGTGCTCCGCGACCTCCACCTGCCAGTAACCGGAGGTAAGATCCAGTGTGGAAAAATATTTGGCTTGTCCCAGCGACTCTAGGGCCTTCTCGATTCTCGGCAGGGGAAGCGCGTCTCTGGTGCTGCAGGAGTTGAGCCTTCTGTAGTCAATACGGAGTCTTAACGACCCGTCTTTTTTTGTCACGACCACCACTGGTGAGCCATATGGACTCTTACTCGGACAGATGACTCCTGCTGTCTCCATCTCTGTCAGCAGCCGCCTCACATCTTGCCACTGGGATGGGGGTATCTTACGGTAAGGCAGTTGTAAGGGTCTGGAGTCCACTAATGGAATCTCGTGTTGCATAGTCGTTGTGTGACCATAGTTCATGGAATGCTGGCGGAATACGTCTGCGTTCTTGTCCAGCAGCTCCTTAAGGCATGCGCGTTGGATCTCGCTCTCCATCGCTGCTTCACTTAGGTCTACCCCACAACTTGTCACCACTTGGTCCAGCTTGAGGCATGCTTCTCCAATCCCAGGTTTACTCTGCTCATCATCAGGGAACTCAACTATGTGGTGCACCAGAACAGCCTTGGCCAGCTGTGTGTATGGCTTAATCATAATGGCACGCTGGGAGAGATTCATCACTCTGAATGGAGCATAGCCTCTCTTTACATCTGTCAGAACTTTGGCAACCAAGAGATCCTGAGGAAGCTGTAACAAGGCCTGGCTTTCTATCAGGGCTGTGTAGGTCTTCCTCCGAAGGCCAGCCTTAATCTTGCATCTATATCCATTTCCTTTCCACTAGGAATACGTGCTTTACGGCCAGTGTAAATAACAGGACCTACCATGTCATGCATTTCACTCTGCTCAGTGCTCTCCACCTTCAGCAGGGCTGTATGCCACTCTGGGTGCTTCTCCTTCACTAAGTGTAGAAACTGCTGGCCATAGGAGGCTTGTAGGTGGCTTCGGGAGGCCCATATGACATTTGTGCCCACCAGAAGAGGGACTGAAGAGAGATAGTCGGAGTCAGGAACTACGAAGGTAGGTACAGCCTTATACTCTTTCCCGAGCACTTTCAGGTCAATATACACAACACCATGGTAAGGCACTGTCTGGCCTGCTGCTCCTTCTATGGCTATTTTGTAAGGCTTTAGCTTCAGCCCCTGTAAGATTGGGTGGCTCAACCAGTAGCTGTGTGTTATACTAGTTATCTGGGAGCCAGAGTCAATCAGGGCCCTGCACTGCATGCTATTGACCTCAACTTCTCCTTCATTCCTGGGTCCGACTAGGTGGGTTTCCACTTTTCTAGCGCTATTCTGTCTTGTTGGTGGGTGGGGTCCTTGTTGCATGCCTGTGGTTTCCCCAGCTACCATGGGCCTTAATAGTATAAATGCTGAGCTGTTTGAGATGGATGCCACCCCTCAGGGGAATTGGGTTGGGGAGCTCCATTAGGACTCAGAGGTGGCAGCACTGCTCGGCAACTTAGGGCAATGTGGCCAAGCTTCCCACACCGATAACAGAGGAAATTTGCGCCCTGCACTCCCTTCCCATGCGACGGCTGGACTGCTGGTAGGGCGGTAGGAGGAGGCGAGGCTATTCTCATCTCGAGGTTGGACAACTTGGCCATTTGTTGCTCCTGAGCCTGAGCTAACCTCTTTACCATCTCTGTCAGCTCTGATAATTCATTGGTATGGTTTACTCTCCGATTTCGCACTTCCACCTCCTTCTGGCATGACATGCACTTGAGTAACCGTCTTCCTCACTTTGTTTTGGGGTTGAAACTTTTTGGTTTCTCTGGCCAGGTTATGGAGCTCCATCTGCAGTACTCAAAAACTCAGTAGCCTTGGGGTCATGGGTGCTATTCTCCTCATTGGTGAGCCCTCTCATGAAATGCCGGGTGAGTTTGCTGTCTCGGTTGGGGAGAGGCTTTCCACCCCTCTGCTTCTCTTCCACAGCTCGCAATTTTGCCTCCAGTGCTATGGCACAAGAACAGGCAGACTCACCAGAGTTCTGGCTCCACTTATAGAAGTCGGCTAATGGGTCTAAGGAACCTCATGTGTCCCCATACTCTGCCCTTAATTCCTCAATTGCCTTCTCTGGGGTCTGGTCATGGACCGGTAAGTTAAAGATTAGCTTTCGGGCTTCACCACCCAAGTGTCGCACAACCGTTGAAAAACGTAGGTGGGTGGGGAGCTCTAGCGCCTCTAGGAGGTACTGCATGTCATGCACCCAGTCTTCCACCAGAATCTTGCAGTTCGGATTTCCAGTGAAGACTTGAACGTTCTTTACCTGGTGAGTTTGCATGAACCCACCATAAGCAGCCACTGGTTGGCTTTCGGTAGTCGTGGCCTGAACAGGGGTCTGTGACTGCGGCTCACATGGGTAAGTGTACAAGCTGAAAGGCACAGAAGGGTCAAGTTGATGGTTAGTACCGACCCTACAGAATCACAGAGGGACCAAAAAAACGCCAGAAAATCATAAATCTGGGTCGTAGTGTGGTGCAATAGTGCCACCTACTGGCATAACACATCTGCTGCCTTACATATATATATATCACGTTAATGTGTTATTGCGTTAACGCATTATTCACACAGGCTTTTTAAAAATCCTTTTATTTTGGAAGTTGCTTTTTTGTGCTTGTCGGTGCATGCAGCATACAGCTCTACGTCTCAGCTGGTTTTCGTGGGGGTCAGGCATCTCATTACTTTTGTCCATATTATACAGACAAAAGTAATGGGACGCCTGACCATTAGACCAACAGAAACTTTAATGACACTGCATTCAGATGCAGTGTCAGATTTCATATAGAGTTGGTCCCCCTTTACAACTGCTATAATGCTCTGGAATTTGAGGGGAACTTGTTTTTCTATAACAAACTAGATAAAATGTGAATGCCCTGCAGTAGCAAATAGCTGTGGTTTTATATTTGATTACATTCATATTTAGTTGAGATTTACAGAAATATTTGAACTGCAGCTGTGTAACTGTGTTAAAGGGAACATATCACGTGCGGGGCTCGCGGAGTGTAGTGAAGTTTGTGTGTTGGGGGTGTACTCTGCGTAATGCGGTGTAATGATTAACAGCCTGAAACTTTGCCTTGTCTGCACCATGTTGGATTTTAGTTGGTTTCTTTATAATGCAGACGGTGCTAATACTAACAAAAACCATCAACATTAGTGTGTATTCTTATTGTTAGTGAGGCACATTTGAATTGATATTGTAACTTGGCTGGACCGTTTCTTCAGCTGGGTAGTGATTTGGTGCTGAACTGTGCTGGTGGAAAATGGTGATGTAAACAGCAGCCTCTTCTCTCAAAGGTCACCAGAGGCATGCTAATAAGCTGCTGGGATAAAAAAGGCTGAAAGCTTCAGCAGGCCAGTGGAAAACATTACCTTTACTCAGGCAGGAGAAACTGAGCACCATGCTCTTCTGGCACTCTCAACCAGAAACATACGAGCAGAGGATGCAGGCTTGTTCTGCAAGGTAAGGATGTGCAGCATCATTTAAACGAGCGTGAAGGTGAAAGTATTCACTTGTTAAAACTTTTGTAAGCTCTAAATTTACATTATGCTGTATAATTGAGTAACTTGAAGTGTGCATTGCTGGGCAGTTTTTATGAAAATATATACTAATACTACATGATTTTATGTGATATATATAGTAAATTCAAACAGATTGTAGTTTAGATCAGATACTTTTTTTATAATGTTGGTCAGTTAAGACTAATAGAAATTTGTTTCAATCAATACAGAGCTCTACAGCATTAAACAGTATATAAACTAGAAATATATAAATGTTAACCACCTGCAGAAAATATATTTAATACAGGATAGTGTGTAATTTATTTTAACTGAAGGTTATAGATTATATAGAGCCAAATATACATGAAATGTTACACTGCACTGCAGAAAATTGTTTGGTTTCAAATTTTCATTCAGTAGTTCAACTAAATGAAACACATTCATTCCAGATATATTCATATGTATTCTACCAAAGTAGAATAATTCTGTAATGAATTATTTTTGCACAAGTTCTAATAGCTTATAAGCCATATCAAAGGCACATGGAATGCAGTCAGTCTCCTCAAATCTCCTGTTTGTTGCTTTATCAGGGAAATCCTGGGACCCTTCATGAAGCATGAAGAGCACTCTGCTGAAAATGCAGCCCACTTGGCCCCCTTTCAGTATGTTCTCTGTGCAGCCACATCCCCTGCAGCCAAACTTCAAGAAGAAACACTCACATACCTGAACCAAGGTATCAGCTGTTTCCTGATACATGCTACCTGTAATTGGTTATGATTCATTTTACTTTTATTTACTGAAGTATGAGGTCAAATGAGGGTGCGCTGAACTCATTGCAAAGGTCGCTTTGAATTAATCTGACAAAGCTCCATACGCCGATCAACCATAACATTAAAACTACCTGCCTAATATTGTGTAGATCCCCCTAGTGCTCTGATCTCTCAAGGCATGGACTCCGCAAGACGCTGTGGAAGTTGTGCTGTCTAGCACCAAGATGTTAGGGGCAGAACCTTAAAGTTGCAAGGTGGAGGCTCCACGGACAATCAGACTACGATCTGCGGAATTTTGTGTCCAAGTGAACACCTTGAACTCTTTGTCTTATTCTTAAAACCATTCGGGAACAATTTTTGCAGAGTGGCAGGGCACGTTATCCTGCTGGAAGAGGCCGCTGGCTTTAAGTATAGGGAAGGAGTGTACTTAGTCTTTAGGTAAGTGACTCTCACACATATGGCCGTCCACATGATTTGAAAGTGATCATTCTGTCATACGTGAACACACCACACCACAGCACACAGTGTAAAGAGCACGAAATTCTTCCTCTGCATTTAACCCATTCATCAAGTGAAGCAGCAGGCAGCCAGGAACACAGCGCCCGGGGAGCAGTGTGCTCAGGGTACCTCAGAGGTGCTTAGCAGTCTTGGGAATCAAACCCACAACTTCCTGATTGCAGGGCGCTTGTAAGAGTTGTTCAGATCCTTACACATGTCTATTTTTCCTGCTTCTAATACATCAACTTCAAGAAGTGACCCTTCTTGACACGTGCAACTCAATATTTTTCACTTCACTTCTGAGCGGCTTTAGTGTGTTTGTGGCTGATCGGTGTATATGTAGTTTTAGACGTGTTCTATGTACATTTCATAGGTAATTTTGGGTCCCTAAGTATCTACACAACTGGATATACACAGTCAGTCCTGGGACTTGAACCCACGACATTCCAGTTATTAGCATCTGTCTCCTACCTTTATGCCCAAAAATACACCAGAATCCCAAACAGAAGAAGGGTTAATAGCAATTTATATATTTGAATGCATGGTTTATTTGTTGAAAAATGAAAGAAAAACTCTTATACGTTTGTACTACTACATTTGTAACAGATTGATCAGTTATTTAACATACAATGCATAGTGTTTAGAATGATGGTTGGATATATTTGGTTAATAATGAGAGCGCCATCCCTAATAACTACTAATTCTGTCAGTATGATGTTTTTCTAATAACTTTTAAGATGGGGGGGATTAAATGAACGAAAAATGATTTTGTCTTTGCTGTTGGGTTTCTAACTGGTTAAATGAACATTCAATTGTAATCAGTTTTGTTTTAATGTAGGTCAGTCCTATGAAATCCGTATGCTTAACAGAAAGGTAGTGGAGTGTGTGAATATAAACAGCAAATATGTAAAGGTAGGTTAAAGGTATTATGTGTGTGTTTCACTTGTAACATGATCTTTTATCTTTGTAGTATCATTTTCCTAATATGCCAATACTGCTCAACCTCCTCTTGGAGGTTGTGTGTCATCACTGAAGACTTCACTAGTCTTATCCCCTCTTGGACCCTTTGTGTTTTCTTATCATTACTGCCAGGACAAAACCTCATATTTTCAAGAAAGTAACAGGAATAGGACAAAAGGTTCCCGTCTTTTAATGTACGTAAGAACATTTAATTCAAGGTCATTTTGGACTGTTTGTATTGATCCGGTCCTCCTCGAATTTTGACATGGTGTAAAGGGTCACTGGTATTTCTAAACTTTGTTGATTAAAAAAAGAAAAAGGAAATAAAACAAGGAAGATATGACATTTTGTTCTGGCAGCAGGGCTATGCATTTAGCTGAAGATGTCAAATGCTGTCTTACATTTGGTATACACAAAATCAATTGAATGTATAATGTGTGTCATCACAATCTACTTTGATTTTCTACATCATTTGAACACAGCAGCAGTTCGTTACATTGTGTGAATATTTCATGATAAACTGACCAATAGAAATTCTTTAAAAGAATAAAATCCCCTGTCCTCAGTGTGCTCAGTTCTGGTTCTGGAAGAGCAGTGCCCAGCACAGATTGATATTTTCCCTGCACAAGCATACCTCGTTTAACACACCAGTTAATTGCCAGGTTTAGGGAGTGTGTTTTAGGAGGGGGATTATCAAACTCTGCCGGACACTGACTCTCCGGGCTTGGATTTGGCCAAACTTGACTTGACATTAAAAGTTAAGAATGTTTTCACCTTCTCTCATAAATATACAGTTTTTCTTGTCTGTGACAATATACTTAAATGTATAGCATATAACAGCCATTGCATGTAGTGTAATGTAATATGTTGAATACCAAGGGGATGGTGGTGTTGTTCCAAAAGGCTTATTAGGCTCTAGTAATGTGTAGTGGTCTTAGAGGTTTTATCAGGCATGTGTACATTGACATGATAAAAGTAGTCCTTTTTGTAATCCTTTTGTTAACCCTAACCCTAACCCTTTTTGTATGGAAATGTTCATGTTCACACCTCCTTTCTATAGTTGATAAAAAAAAAAAACGTGTAAAATGTAAAATATGGTGTACTTTCAGAAATCTCTTATTCTGTTCTAATCTTAGTCTGGTTTGTTTTCAGAGTATTATACGTGTGGCGTTTCACGACCGGCGCCTGCAGTACAGTGAGCGCACACAGCTGGAGGGATGGAGGTGGAACCGGCCAGGAGACAGAATTCTTGACATGGGTGAGTCATCTTTACCTGTTCACTCTTACCCAGGTATGGTTTGATGCGCTGCTTCACTTTAGTGTGAAGTGTAATAGTCTGCAAGCTCAGCACTTTTGTTGTTTTAGAAACTGCAATGAGAGAAATTGTCTTGGGATTGGTACAAAGATATTAATAAAAGGACATAAGAAGTTTGTTGGTTTTGTTCAGATATCCCCCTCTCTGTGGGAGTTACAGAACCTCGTGTCCATCCACTCCAACTCAACACTATTGAGTTCCTCTGGGATCCTGTCAAAAATGCCTCAGTATTCATTCAGGTAGCTCCACTGTTGTGCCTGGTCATTTCAGTGCCTGACACTTATATCCCTGTCTTCAAAAGGCCTGGATTAACTGACAGGTTTTCTGTGGTCTGCATATGATGTTTGTTTTCTAGGTAAACTGCATTAGCACAGAGTTTACACCCAGGAAACACGGTGGAGAGAAAGGAGTTCCCTTCCGTATCCAAGTAGATACCTTTATGCAGAATGAGCATGAAGAATACCTGGAGCACGTGCACTCTTCCAGCTGCCAAATCAAAGTCTTCAAGGTAATTAAATCTTTAGTAAATGCCACTCCCATGGACAGATTTGTGCTCTCTCTGTTCAGATTACATTAAATTACATTAGGCAGACACTTTTATCCAATACGACTTTCAATTTGAGTTCAGTGCAAGACGACAGATAATGCATCAGGCGGGGAAATGCTCTCTGAATTACAGTGTCATATTCAGTTTACATTATTAACTGAACAGGATATTGTCTGATGCTTTAAGTAAAGTGAGAGTGAAATGCATTGCCAGCACTACTGGTAAATACTGTTCTATGACATTTTTATGAAGTATAATGTCTCGTCATCCAGCCAAAGGGAGCAGATCGAAAGCTGAAGACAGACAGAGAGAGAATTGAAAAAAAGAGTCTTCAAGACAGGGAAAAATATCAGCAATCCTATGAAACCACAATACTCACTGAGGTAAAATGTCTCCCAGGCTTCTGGCCTGTCATCAAGGTTATTTGAGATGCTAGTGACTGATAGTACCTCTAACAGCATGTGCATCTAGGTTATACAGGAGGTGGTGTTGGAAATATGGACTGATACTATCATTATAGTGATCTTATTCTATGTTAGTTCCTGAAAATTGAAGTTTCAGTAATTAATCAGCAAAAGCAGCACTTGAGCTGCTCAAAAATGACTGTAATTAAAGTAGACATGTTGATGTTGGTATCTATAATACATGTCCAAAATTACCACTCCTGCTCATTAACAAGGGTATAAATAAGAAGTATGACAGTAATGCAGTAGCAGCCTCTACTCTTTTTTTAGGCTTTAAACTAGATGTTGCTGATGAGTGTTTGAATGCATTCAGCCACATGAGCATTAAAGGTAAGACACTGTTAGATAGCTAGTTTTTGTTCACAAAGACCAGTCCAACTCTTCACAGAGGTGTTAGATGCAGCTCCATCACCCAAGAGAACATAGTTTCACTGGCCTCCAGACCAAAGCAGTCTAACTTATGCATCAAATCTGTGCGAACACTGGCCATGCAGGACCTAAAATGTACTGTTCCTGGATTACTCATGTTTTCTAGACAAACTTTTGCTGACAGAGGGTTGTGTCTCTGACAAGAGATGGAAGCACTGAGATGACTGCATGTGGAACAAATATTAGACCACATAAAGAAAGAATTAAAGTCCAGCAGTCACCCAAGTTAAGGAGGAAAACAAAAGTTTATTCCTCTTCCGCAGTGCTCTCCCTGGCCTGATATTCCTTCCATCAACAGCATGAGTGATGCTCCATCATCTGTCAGTCACAGCTCTACCTCTTTTTACGGCTTCACAGACGGGTAGGCCATTAATTACATTCAGTATATTCAAGCAGAGAAGAACTGTGGGACATAACTGACATTTTTATTATATCCTTAATGTTTGCTTTAAATGTGACTATTACAACCTGTAACTGTAACTTTGTGGTTCTATAATCGAGCTGCATGCTGAGTAATTCATTTCCTCCCAGCTCTAAAATTGTATTAAGAAATCTGTTGACCATCAAATGTTTAGGGGCACATAGTGGTATGTTCAATACAATTCTGCTGATCCTAATTTATTTTTCTTTTCAAAAACTATAAAATGGAAAAAAAAACCCAACTGATTATAGGACTGCCTTCAAAATCTTGCAACCCCACACATTTTATCCCCTTGTTATGTCAGAACACATTAGTACTCAGTACATTCAGGTATTTAAATCTCCTTTTGGACAAAAAATCAGTGTGCTTTAAATCATATTTTGGTATGAAGTCATCAATTAATATTACCTGGTATACTAAGGAAGACATTTGGATGAATATGACGCTAAATATATCTGAACCAGCAATAGTAAACCATTCTTTTGTGTTAATTAAACCTTTACAGGTATTGTAATACCCTGATAACATATTTAAATGAAAAGTAAAAGTGAATCAAGGTGCCCCTATCTTTTGATGGGCAGTTTTTTTTTTACTGATCCCTGTGACTTATCATAATGAACTATTATGAACAATCAGCACTAAGCTCTCAATCCTTTTTTGCGTTCATAGACATTTCTCTCTGAGCCAGCAGGGAGAGCTACCCCTGCCCAGCTACTCTGATGTAAGTATAAGGAGCTGGTTGTAATATTAATGCTGTGTTTTTTTGTATTTTAGGCATGTTTGAAGGCAATGGGTACTACCGTAATTACAGGAACTCTTCTTCTTTTTGCCATGTAGCCTCTTTTGCCATCATTATCCCCTCAGGAAACCCAGAAGTGGCTCCATAGGAACAGGTTCTCTCCTTTTGCTAGGCTCTTCTCCAGCTTCTCAGGTAGACTTAATTTGTAATGTGCCATGGCTTTTATATTTTTTACCCACTGACTAGGAAAATAAATTGTTATACTTGGCTGTCTGCTGTAGGTGCTGATTTGCTGAAGATGAGTAGGGATGACTTTGTTCAGATTTGTGGGCCTGCTGATGGTATTCGCCTCTTTAACAACATTAAAGGAAGGTGAGTCATCTCATATAACTATCAACTACACAATATGGCGAAAAGTATTGGGACACAGCTCTTAATTATTGAATTCAGGTGGCCCCTTACTTCCAGCGAGTGACAATTTTACTGCTTTAGCATTCCAAGAAATTTTGGACAACACCATCCACCATCTTGGTGAAGAAGCTTTTCTATTCCAGCATGACTGTGCCTCATTGCACAAAGCAAGCTCCATAAAGACATGGCTGTTTGAGTTCGGTGTGGAAGAACTTGACTGGCCCACACAGAGTCCTGACCTCAACCCCATCCAACACCTTTGGGATGAACTGGAACGGAGATTGTGTCAGGTCTTCTCATCCAACATCAGTGCTGGACCTCATAAATGCTCTACAGAATGAATGGGCACACATTCCCACAGGAACTCTAAAGACTTGTGGACAACCTTAAAAAAAGAGTGGAAGCTGTTATAGCTGCAAATGGGGACCAACTCCATATTAAAGTCTATATATTGGATTCACTGTAATGTTGGTGTGATGGTCAGGCATCCCAATACTTTTGTCCATATTGTGTGCTATAGTTGAAGGGCAACATCACAGCAGTTTTATAAGATGGGCTGTAATACGTATTTTACTGGTTATCGTGGTTCATCCTGCTTCTTCGTTTCACATTGTCCTCAGGTGTATACAGCCACGCCTCACCATGTATGTGTCCCAGGAGAAGAACAAAAATCAGGCACACAGCAAGCCAGGGGCTGATGAGGGTAAATAAAAGTTTTGGGGAAATAAGGATTCTGAAGATTATACATAAGGTGACATCTCTTAACACTCTGTTCTGATTTTATTCATCCGAAGTGTACCATGCCCTCTATTTGGAGGACTTAACTTTGCTTGAGCTGACTGAGAAGATTGCCAGCCTATATAGTGTTCCTGCATGGCAGATCTGCCGGGTCTACAGGCAAGGACCAACAGGGATACACGTCCTGGTTTCAGATGAGGTGAGGCGGCAAAGAGTTCATGCCCCAAGGAACTCGACTGGTCAGGGCCTCCTTTAAGTCATACTAAAACTAATCTTTGTTTAACATTTTCAGAAGCAAGACACATGCTACCTTAAGTTTGTGAATTCACATGCTGGGCTGGATAATAAAAGGTTCAGGAGTAAAATGAATGTCAATAATTGATATGAATAATAAACTCCAAAGACAAATGCTCTAAAACAGAGGTCCACAACCAAAGGGCGGGAGACCGGTACTGGCCTGTGAGTCATTTGGTACCAGGTAGCACAGAAAGACAGAATAAAAATATCTTATTGATTATCAGAGTCTGAAAGATCTTTTATTTTGAAAAATGTAGCCCACAAGCTAGAAAAAATGAGTAAAAACAAACCCACTTTTTTGTTGTTTTTAGTTGCATCTATACTGGTTCGTGAAAATATTGTTTTACATGAAACTGGTCCATGGCACAAAAAAGGTTGTGGGCCGCTGCTCTAAAATATCCTTATATCTTCAGTTTCTGCTACTTTTTATCCCTTACATGAAAGTTTGCTGGAGATTTGCAGCTGCCCAGCACTGTCTGTGTATCTCTTCAGTGTGGCCCATTTCATGGTATACTAATGATTTAGAGTAAAGGTCAGTGCTAAGGCAAGAAGATGCAGCCCTTTATCAGAGCTATTTTCAAGCAGGTCATCACTGAATTTGGTTACTGATTATCAGGCTGACCTCCAGACCCCTGAGTACCCTGCTCTAATCCAGGAATACAGTGTTAGCAAAAGTTTACAGGATCAATACCTGAAAATGCCACGTTTGTTGATTGTTTCTATTTTGCAAACCTATTTGACTCTACTTACCTTTTTCAGATGGTGCAGCATTTTACTGAGGAGACCAGGTTCATAATCAGCACTTTAAAAGGTAAGGCATGCACAGCCTTGATCATGATCATTATTAACAAAGCCAGGTTGTGGTATAAACACTGATATGACAGTACAAGAATGAGTCCAAACTCTAGTTAATCTATTCTTATAATAGTTGTAGGAAAACATATGGGTGTCTTTGGTCAAATTACACATTTTGTTAATTTTCTAAGTGAAAAGTAGAACCTCCTCTACAGAGAGAACACCCTTTGGCACATTTTAATACAATTATTAACAATTTGCTATGTAAAGCATTAAAGCATATTATTTTTATTATTATTGTTACTGTTTTGCTGGATATTAAGAAAATAATAAAACAAAAATGTGGCCCTGTGCAAATGTTTATTTTATGTTATATTTTGGAAAATCAAAACATTTTTGGACTTTTCACATTGTTGCATAAGACTGAACAACAGGTTTAGTAGACATCATTGTAATTACCTTTATTAATAAATAAATACAGTTCATTTACACAGGTTTGAATTTTGTTTTGGCTCATGATCTATTATTAATGTTTGTTCCTCAGTGGCGGCAGACGAAAATAGTGAGGGGTACCATGTAGTACTGAAGTGAAGTCTCAGCTACAGGAGCATTTTTTGTTATGTATAATTTATTTTTGATGTCTGAAGTTTAATAAATTTATTTGTGCATGTAATGTTGTGGATAACATTTACATACTTAAGGTTCAATGAGGAAAGACTTCCAATTCAATTGTGAAATTGTATCTTGAAAATACTGTATCAGATGTAACCCTCAGCAGTGGCTTTATCTCTGTAATGCCGGTGCAACTATTCTAGTAATTCTATTCTGAGGTGTTTTGTGCAATAGATGATATGATCCAGTTCTAGAACTAAAAATGGGGTCATAAGGGCAAAAGCTGCTATTGCATATTGTTGCCATCCAAAAAAAAAAAACAAGTATCTACAAAGTCATATCCAAAAAAAAAACTACAGGAGAAGACAGTGGATGGGTTGCTTTTGTTGTTGCTTATAGATTTGTATATGTTTTATGTGACATTAGTTTTAGAAATGTGAAATTTACACTTCCTCTATATCTGTACAATACGATTTAAAACAAACTGGAATAATCTGAAATGGTTTATTGTCATCATCAAGACTGCAGAAAGTGTAATATATAATAATAATATTGAATTTAACAATACTGATAATACTGAACTTTCCATGATACTGTGAAGGAAAAAATCCCATAATACTGTACTTTCCACAATACTGTGAAATGCTGAGTATGTGAAGAGTTACCAGTACGACTGCAGTCCGTTTCTAGTTTTATTCAGTGATCAGGTCACCATGCAGACTGTTTCTTATTCCAGTGTTGTAGAAACCTGATTAATCTCTGCAGTGCAGCATTACGTGACTGATGAGAAGCAGTGCTTCTTATTTCTACACGTTTTTCATGTTTTTATACCACATTTTTCATTCACACCATTTACCACATTGGACAGAAAATTATTTGCACTTTGACATGCTGTCTACATGTAAAGTGATCATTTATGACTTATTTTCTTTATTTACTTTTATTATTCTTCAGCAAATAAAGCCACAATAAGTGAACAATAAATCACCTGTGTGTCAAGATTGTTATCAGTTTCAGGCTGTGAATTCTGAGATGTATTAAATAGAATTGTTTGAGAGAACATAAGAACGTTGGTCTTAAAGAAAACACTGAAAGGTTCTGGTGTGTTTCTAAAACAGCTTCTTTATCAAGAAGCAATTTATATCCATTCAGATTCTGAGCTCATCATTTTTACTGATGTTAGTTTTGGGTTTGATAATACAGACAGGTGGTTGTTGTGCTACTTTGGCCACTGTGACTTTGTTGGTTTAAAATAAAGCATTTTGTGCAGTTTCTCATTTGGAATATTATATTAAGTCAGTTTCAAACCTTATGTAATGAGATGTTATTGCATGATCTGATGCTTAGGTTACATTGACACTAATAATTAAGCATCATTATATATGTATATGTTTGTTTGTTTGTTTGTTTGTTCCTTTACCCATACTGTAGTACAGGTATGATATTGTAGTGACTGTATAAAACATTACTTACCCCATACAAACATTTTTCCCTTATAAGCATGTAATAATTCTCTAGACTTGCTACGTCAGAAGACTGACATGTGGTAGCTTACAAAAACCTTGCATGTGGTAAAATATTGACTTTTCGGCTTTTAGTTGAAAAATAAACGCACACAAATAATAACTTTTTAAAATCATCATCAGAAACCACTTCCTGAACCAAATATTTCTTTAAATATTTGCATTCTGATTTCATAATCACAAAATGTTTTTGTTCAAAGCCGAATTTATCCTTCTAATTCAGGTATTTTTGTGCACAAAATTCTCTTGACAATATTTTTTGGTCCTCAAAACTGGAGTCAAGTCTTTCCCACAGCCATAGAAACCAAGAACTATTTTTGCTGTAGTCATGTGTAATAGTGTAGCCGTTACACTATTGTCTCTACATTAATGAGTCATGTAATTTCTTGTATTACTGCCAGTGCCTATATTAAGAATATGTACTGATTCACTTACAGACAGGGTCGGACCGACCATCTGGCGTATGGGGCATTTTCCTGGGGGCCGACGTGGTATTTGGGCCGACACCGTTTATTCATTTGTTAATTTATTTATTCATTGGTCTGACCAGCCCACGAGACTCGTAGATCGGTGGCCTGACTGACACTGGGCTGGTCCAGTCAACTTTTTAAACACCACCCCTTTCGTTTTGGCCCCTGTACCTATGTGATGCATTCGCAAAAAAAAAATGTCAGCACAGGAGTTTATTTCCTGACCACCAGCTCCTGAAACATTTCTCTGCAGCCCATTGGTTCTTTTGATACTGACACGGGGCTGGACCAATCCTATCTTTAAACTCCCTTTTGGCTCTGTGCCAGTGAGCAGTGTCAGCGGGTGAGATGGAGAGAGAAAATGTAAAGGGGACGCAGAGAAACTGCGAGAGAGAGAAAAAAAATGGCACTTCAGGCAGGTACTGCCAAATGTGCCAAAATAACAGACATTACCACCTTTGGTAAATCTGTTCCATACAAGACAGTTAGTGGTGGTAATAAACTAGTTGTTTGCAAAATTATGATAACACACCAATAAAACAATTATGGCAGCACTAGTTTGTCTTGTTACATTTATGAACTCCAGTGAAATAAGCTAATTAAAGTATTACCGCTAGGATATTTATTACACAATGTGAACACTGGCTAAAACGATAGATATTTAAGTTCTTTTATGTCTTCCATGCTGAACTAAGTTGTCTTATTGAAAGACAACTTTCAGCATTAACAGTGAGACAACAGTTAGTTATCTATTATTGCTTGAGGGGTTGTTATAGGCTTGTTATAGGCAGCTTCTCTGTAGGTTTTTATGAACAATATACAGGCATGAAAGACATCCACAATTTTTAAAGTCTCTCTCTCTCTCTCTCTCTCTCTCTCTCTCTCCCTCTCTCTTTCTCGCTCTCTCTCTCTCTCTCTCTCGCTCTCTCTCTCTCTCTCTCTCTCTCTCTCGCTCTCTCTCTCTCTGTCATAAGCACACACATACAGAATGCCCTCTCTTTTTCCCAAATATTCATTAAAATATTCCGCTGCATCATTTATGTCTGGGTTAAGTTTACAATTTATCGAATACTACTTTTATTGAATACTACTTTGTTGGTATACACATTCATGGGAGTGCAAAGATGGGTGGTGTGCGTAATCGTATGTGGTGGTCCGTTCTACCCTAAAATGCCAGGGCCGTTTTTTTATCCCAGTCCACCTCTGCTTACGGACCAAAGAGTTGCTGAGTTGTTTGTTTTCAGCTGTTACGAATGAAATCATTGAGTCTGGTGAATGAATTTGGTTAATAATTTGCCATTTATGTTAAAGGGTGTGATATTTGAAGGAAATTGGCAAAATTATAACTCTAATCTGCACCTGCACAAAAATGCAACCCTGAGTTTAATCACCAGAGGCCACAATACAAAAACATTTATAGGTTTACTTGTGTTTGTTGTTTCAGGCTCCAACTCATGAAGAAGCTGCACGGAAAGCTGGCATGTGACACTCACAGCCAGCAAAACAGCTTCCAAGGACACTTAGAATGCATCACTTTTAAAGCATTAGGCCTTGTGGAAGGAGCTTTCAACAACATTTTGCCCACAGTTCTTCCAACATAATGAGGTAAGTCAGTCGTGTTGAATGCGCATGATGGGCAGCGTGGTGTATGTGCATTTGTGTGTGTGTGATTTTAACCCCTTTTTCCACCTAATTGCTGTGTATCCATGAGGTCAGACACAGTCATTTAGAGGTGAGTAACTAGTGAGTTCCAAGGTCCAAATGCACCTTTAATTTCAGTTCTTTGGTTGTCATGAAGTAAGTGTATGCACATGTGCATGCATGCATGCTTGTGTGTGTGTGTGTGTGTGTGTGTCTGTGTGTATGACAGTCATAAGGCTACCATGGTTCAGTAAGTGCAGGGTCTAAAAATGCCTCCCAAGTCTCAGTCCCTGTAGCGATCACTGATCATGCTTTTTTTTTTTACTGACATACACAAAACCCAGCTCCAGCTCCACACATCCATACTTCACATCCGTACTTCACTCAGACGCCATAACTCCTCTCTCTGTCGCACATTCACACAGTGATCTGTGCAATAGACTGTTGCTTGTTGTTGTGTAATCTGTGCAATAGCCTTTTGCTTCTTGTTGTGTAATTTCTTCCTGGGTTGAAGTCACTATCATTATCATGTGTATGACTATGTGTGTTTTTTGCTATAATGTCTACCATGAACAATATTGTGCAATGTTCTTATCAGGCATTAAACGTTATAATTGTGTGCAATATCTTATGTGCAATTGTCTTACCTTGTGGAATGTCATGTGACGTTTTCTAAATGGGCGCAGGATCATTTAATTATATGCAATATCTTATCTGCAATATATTACATACGCAATATCACTAATTACTTATATACTACTGATCTCTACTAAGTGCTATACCACACTCCGATCTACCACCTGTGTTGTTAGATTTCACTTAACCATGAGTCACTTATCAATAGTATTTATGCACAGCATTTGTGTGTAGATTATACACAGTTTACATACAATATAAAAATTGTCAGGATGGTTCACACAGCTGTGCCTACTCATATTGTGCTTAAACATTTACACTAGATCCAAGAAAACCCTATATAATAGACAAACCTGTAATCAGTCACGTCTTAAACTGAGCTGACATCAGCTCGTTGACAGGCCTAAACTCTCACAGCACTAAATTCAACCAGGAAACTTGTTTCAAATGAGGCAGTAGCAAACATACACGTGACAGAAACAGCTGTTATTATGTTGGCATGCAATATGTGTATCAAAATACCAAATTATTGGTACAATATAATGCCTATAACCTAAAATTTGGACGTGCTAGGAAAATTTAGAAAATTAGGATTCAGCACAGTCGATTTCATGCTAATCACGTTTTACTTCGTTTTCCAGCATTAAAGTGTATTTTCATATTGAGGTTTTCACTAAGATTTTTATTTAGATTTATTTAGACTTTATATTTTATTTTGTTCGTGCCTCTGTGTCTTCCTTCGTGGTCATAACATGTGCAGTTTCCTCCGGGATCAATAAAGTTTTCTGATTCTGATTCTGACATACTACATTACTGAATGCATTTTAATGCTTTAACTATTTTACACACTACTAAGTAAGTGTGGTAGTGTATTTGTAACCCTAACCCTAACCCTAACCTTAACCCTAACTAATATACACTCTACTAAAAGTGGTAGTGCGCAGTTTGGGACAGGGCCAGTGTCTTCTGTCTCATTGCCTCTGTTGAGCCAGGTGCGACCTCTGCTGGACAAAACGGAGAATGAAAGAATGACGATGAGAGATAGAAGTACAAACAGTTCTTATTTGCAGTATTTTTCTTCTTTTCTACTTTTTGATGGTAACATAAGAGACAGAATGCGTCTAAGCTCAAATACTTACAAAACTCAAATACAGGGGTCATTCATTACTTTTTAAAGAGTCTGTTAACCTGAGGACAGATGTGTTTAACAGCTGGACGCCCACGTCCTGGGTTAAGAAACAGCAACAACAACAACAACTTTTCAGTTATATGTATTTTTAAAGGTCCTGGAGCGTTTACAGATTAGTTACTCTGCACCCCAAGGCTGCTGTCCTGGACGTCTTCAGGAAGTCTCGGGTAGGGTTTCGTTTCAGCAGAATCAAAACCTGGCCGCCTCCTGCTCTCGGACTCTGCGTTTTCTGATTTGTTTAATCCGCCTCTTCTCCTGCATCGCTCCCTCACTGAACTACGACCAGAGAAGTTTTTCATAAACCCTTGCTTCCTCTGCATTATCATTTGTGCAGAAAACGGAAGGAGAGAGTTCTGCTGGTTTTCATCGGTAAGTACGAACTTATTTACGGATGTTCCTCAGTCACATTTATTAAACCTGACTCTTCAGATGGATGGGGCTGTAGAGAGTTAAGAGGCCTGCAGCACGGCCTGTCCGGACTTTCTTAATCCAACTTTCTTCTAGTCCTGAACAAAGTCCTGACAGATGTATCCTGACTTTTAGCGTTTTAACACGTTAAAGACAACGACATACACATAGGCGTCATACAAATAGTATTTGTTTATTTAAATAAATAAACGATTTGTATAGTATATGTGAGAGTATGTGTAAGTCAATAAAATAACCCATTTCCAGTCCCACGGGTGGAAAATCTGCATTGTTACAGCAAAGGGGAGAGTACAAGAGAAGAAAGTAGAAGCCGCATAACCTACAGGAATAAAAACTATATGATGTAACAATATAATACATAAAGAACTGTACACCATCCATCCATTATCCGCTGGGTCCGGGTCACGGGGGTTGGAACCTCAGCAAAGATGCCCGACCTCTTTATCCACAGCCACCTTCACCAGCTCTTCTGGGGGGACACCGAGGCGTTTCCAGACAAGCTGAGAAAAAAAATCCTTTCCGAATGTCCGAGCTTATTTCTAAGGTCCGACTATCGACCGGACTCTCCAGCACCTTGGCATAGATTTTCCCAGGGAGGCTGAGAAGCGTGATCCCCCTGTTGTCGGAGCACACCCTCCGGTCCCGTTTTTGAACAAGGGGTCCACCACCCCGCTTTGTCAATCCAGTGGCACTGTCCGAGACCTCCACGCAGTGTTGAACAGGCATGTCAGCCAGACCTCAGTCGAACAAGTCCACCCCAGAATGATAATAATAATAATAAAATAACAACAACAACAACAACAACAATAATAATAATAATTAATAATAATAACAATATTACTAATAATAATTAATAAAAATAATGAAGAGGAAGAAGAAGAGTTCATTTCTATTTTCAGTTACATGCATTTTTAAAGGTCCTAGGGCGTTTATAGATTTTAGTTACTCTGCACCCCACGGCTGCTGTCCTGGACGTCTTCAGGAAGTCTCGGCTATGGTTTCGTTTCAGCAGAATCGAAACCTGGCCGCCTCCTGCTCTCGGACTCTGCGTTTTCTGATTTGTTTAATCCGTCTCTTCTCCTGCATCGTTCCCTCACTGAACTGCGACCAGATAAGTTCTTCATAAACCTTGTTTTCCTCTGCATTATCATTAGTGCAGAAAACGGAAGGAGGGAGTTCTGCAGGTTTTTATCGGTATGTTGGAACTTCTCTGATTCTTTACAGATGATCCTCAGACACATTTAAACCTGACTCTTCGGATGGGTGGGTGGATGGATGGGGCTGTAGAGAGATAAGAAGCCTGCAGCACGCCCTGTCCTGTACAGACTGTCTTAATCCAACTTTCTTCCGGTCCAGAACAAAATCCTGACAAATGTGTCTTGACTTTTAGCGTTTTGACACGTTAAAGACATAGACATAACGTATATACAAATAGTATTTATTTATTTTAATAAATAAACAATTTGTATGTGTGTACATGTCACTTATACGCAGAACATGAAATAGATTTCAAAGTGTATGTTTATCTGCGACATTTATCACTAGCTAATGTCCAGCGGATTAGAAATTTAGCTGTAAATGCCAGAGGTTCTCCACACTGCCTTCACTCTGAAAAAGAGTTTTAGTTGTTATTTCTTTGGTGTTAACACCACTGCATAAACCTTCAAATTTTTCATGTGTTTTAGTGCTTGCAATCACACATCTGAGGAAGGACAATAGCCTACTTGAGTTTGATGTGAAGCACAAGCACAGAGGACACAAGTAAACACTTCCTTGTGTGCCTCCATATGTCATAAACACTTCCTCATGATGTTCCACTGTCATACTCACCTACAGCGCTGGGCGTTACGGGGGCACATACTAATTTGGTGGAATGTTATTTTTTGTGTGCAGGTTATGAGGTTCCAGTGCTCTTCACGATGCACAGCAAGCACATTTCATTCCCGCCAGTGACATGGTGAGATGGAAGCCATTCAAATTCAGATGTCTCCCTTGAATCATTGGCCTTTCAGGCTTATCTCAAGCTGACAAAGAGAATTACACTTCACTCAAAACAGTGAGTAAATCCCTTATTATCTTCTGCTGATTTGTTAAAGAAATGCATTTGATGTTATAATAATCTTTTTTTTTTTTCGCAGAGGAGGGAGAGCACAACTCTGCTAATTTTGCAGGATGGCTGACAGAGGGGTTGTGGAGGTAATTAACTTTTTTACATGGATAGTTATGTTTTACAGATCAGACAAGTATGTGAGATAAAATTAAATAACCCATTTCTAGTCACATGGTTGGAAAATTGCATTGGTACAGCAAAGTGGACAGTACAAGAGAAAAAAGTAGACGCCACATAACCTATAGAAATAAAAACTGTACGATATAACAATATAATACAAAAATAACTACACCATCCATCCACCCATCCATTATCCGCTCATATGGGTCCGAAACTCATTTTGGCTGCTTGCAACTGCGATCTTTTTATTTTGAGGATGGGGATGTAGATGGACTTTGCTTTTTGGCTCAGCTCTCTGCAGTCCGCAGCACAGCAGATGTCGCCACAGTCCATCTGTCCGACTCCCGATTCCCTCTACCCTCACTCGTGAACCCCGAGAAACTTGAACTCCTCCACTTGGGGCAGAAACTCCCCCTGACCTGAAGTGGGCTGTCCACCTCAATCCAGCAGACTCCTGCTCCATTCATACAGGGACCAAGTGGCCCTCAGTAGAGGACCCTGAACCCCATACTCCCGAATCATCCCCCACAGAGCACCTCAAGGGACAGGCCTTCTCCAGGTCTACATAACACATGTAGACCGGTTTGGCAAACTCCCATGCACCCTCCAGCACCCTTGCAAAGAATGACCTGTGGACATACTGTTTATAAATGTCAACATGTTTTGGTGATTACATTCAGAGCTTTTATAGTTATACATTGGACAGCTGATTGATAACTAAATCATAGTAAACATGATAGCTGAATGAAGCTGCCTTTCCTATCTGTGTCACCTGATATCACCTGATCTGGCTTAGCTAAATATATAGGTAAAGCTGACTAGCATGTAGAGTCCCTTGACTACCAGGTCAGGTAGAAAATGGACAGGAACGTTGTAATTGACTATTCAGGTACAGACATGATGGGCATAGCGAATATCATGTAGTACATTTCCATTTCCATAATCCGTTTCTGCTGACGAGAGCACAACAGCATACTCGCTGTTGGCTGTGCAGTGCAGTTCAACAAATCTGATTATTTTGTGTGACTAGATAGTAAACAGGCATCAAACCAATACCATACAAAGAACATTCTAACAAAAACTTTAATAGAATATTTTGACCCCTAAATATACGTATTTACAAACTGTTATGTGGATGAGTCATATGTAAGAATTAGAAGAAAAGAATGAAAAAAAAAAACTGTCAGTGATACTAAAGAATTAGTCAGCTCTAATAACAATGTTCCTAATAACAGTGTACAGCTAATTTTGTAAAGAAAGAGCTCAGAATGCAAAATGTGACAACCCACTCCTTGTTCCTTTGCATTATAGTTTACACATGTGAAATTGAAAAAATTTAACTGATGATAGTTTATGTGACCATATTTCAATTTCTATTTCCATACCATGTATATTGAATATAATTTTTTTAAAATATTTCTTTTAGGATAGTGGAAGCAACACATCATATTCATCTGAACTTCCTGCAGAGATTAAGGACTGGGATAAAAATCATGTGAGAGACTGGATCCTCAGGTTAGCAGATGTGGATGATGAATGGGCAGAGACTTTGTACGATCACAAAATTAATGGATCGAGCCTTTTAATACTGGATAAGTCTGACCTTACAGATGTTGGCATTAAGTTGGGACCGGCAAAACTGATCATTCACAGAAGAGATGAACTTATTAAACTAAAAACTCAACAGTCATTGAGCCCTGGAAGTCAGTCTGCTAAGTCATGCAAGCCCTACCCTTTCAGTCAGTATCATGCTGCCTACAGATATAAGGAGAACAGCATACTGGATGTAACAGAAACGGGTGCCCTAAACTTAATAGAACCATGCCATGAGTTCAAAGCGTTTATCAATTTTGGAAATGCGACAATAGAGGAAAAGCTGAATAAGTTTACAGATGAAGTTATCAGATTTGCTGCTGCGTGCATGAACAGTCGCACTAATGGTACTATTCATTTTGGAGTTGGGGATTTACCAGATTACAGTCACGGGCAAATTTTGGGGACTGGTGTTGAAAACAAAGAAATATTTGTTAAGAGACTAGCAGAAGACATTGAGGGTAGGTTTGAACATAAGCACATTGATGTGGTAAAGAAATGTGTTAAACCTCCCAGATTTGTTGAGGTTCTAGAAGCTGATATGACATCCTCAGGAAAATGTGTCATAGAAGTGGACATCGAACCATCTTTCTTGCTTTGTAAGGACAACTCCTTTCACGTTTACAGTCTAAACAGAAAGAAATCTAAAAAGCGATCTAAAGGCGAGGATTTCAAACCAGACGAAAAGGTCTGTGCCAAGTTATTTTACATTCGAGACAACAGCAGCAGCAGAAATCTTCTCACTCAAGGCTCATCCAAGTCCTTGGAGTACTGCACATATGTCGATAAAATAGGCGACTTGTCCCAGTTAAGGAAAAAAGCAGAGGAAGAGCATCTCACTGGGGTCAAAAACAGTGTGCAGGGTTCTAAGCTCTGTGAGATGATAACAGGTGGCTCAGGATCTCTGGACAAGTCTCACTTTGAGCGATATGTATTGGTCACCAACAAATCACATCCAGTTCAGAGCGAATATCTGAATTTCCTTGTTGACATGAACCTGACAGCTGTTTTGGACTTTGATCCAGAATCTGCTGAGAATGGCTTGAGTAAGCTCTTTGAAGAGAAAACCAATATTAATGTTCATTTGCCAGTGCAGTATAAGATCACGGAGGCAGTGGAGGAAATTGCGAGCAAACTGAAGTTGACCAGAACCACAAGCTGGGTTTTCTGTAATGGAGGAATAAAAGATGAAAATCCCTCTGATGTGGACAACTGGCTAAGAGAGAAAGGTTCCTCCGTTCGTGATGTTGTGTCCTTTCTTTGCCGAAAGGATGTGTTGCCTCGCAAAAAGTTCCTCATCATATTTATGCTGTTAAGTGACGTTACAGACAAAAATGATCCCATGCTTGAGACCTTCAGCATGTTTTTGCAGGAGCTAAATGGAACAGCGCAAATGTTATGCATCTGTGAAAATTTGAGATCTTACTCTTACTGGAAGGACCTTATTGAGGGACGATATAGCACTGACATTTCCAGAAGATCCATCCATGAGTTGGGTTTTGCTGAGGTTAATGGTACAGTCCTCAGTCTGTGGTCAGAAAATCGCAAATCAAGCAGATTCCTGCCAGGTGGTGGTGGTAAAGTTCTGTTACCAAAGAAAGTAGAGGGCAGTTTGGACAAACTGAGCATTCTTTGTGTAAACGAGTGTGAGGGAGGAAGTGAAGACAAAAAGGAAAAAGAGGAAAGTTTCTATAAGGGGTGGGGAGTGTCCTGGTGGAACTTCTACTTCTCAGAACAGCCAGGATCAACGCCCTTTATCAAACGAGACAAGTTTGACTACATCATTGATACCATTATTCCAGACTTGTGCAGCCTTGGACGAGCTTGTGTTTGCTTTAACATTCTCCATCTTCCTGGATGTGGTGGAACTACTCTAGCCATGCATGTCTTGTGGACTCTGAAAGAGAAATTCCGTTGTGCCGTTCTGAAGGATAAAACAGCTGATCACAGTGAAGTGGCGCAGCAGGTCGTCACCTTGCTAACATGCGAGAAAACTGAACAGCAATCCCAGGTTCCTGTTTTACTCATGCTTGATGATTTTGAAGACACTGATGCTGTGAGTGAGCTCCAGCAGCACATTGAAAAAGAATGTCTGAAGAAAAATGGTTCCTCCAAGTCTCCACAAGTATTCCTTCTGAACTGCATGAGGGATGAATCAGGGGCACAGACCGAAGCAACAGCTGACACTGTTTTTATCGGTAACAAGCTATCTGAGATGGAACAAAAATTATTTGAGAAAAAGCTTGAAGAGATTGAAAAGATCTATGAGAATGCTGAAACATTCTATGGTTTCATGATCCTGAAGAAAGACTTTTCATTAGAGTACATACAGGGTGTTGTGAAAAACACCTTGAAAGGCTTCAATTTTAATAAAGACAAACATGCTCAGCTCTTTGCAGTCCTAGTGCTCTTGGAGTGCTACTGCAAAAGTGCAAAGCTTTCAGTCTCTGTATGTGAAGAATTTCTTGGTCTGGCAACAAGGCCAGATTTTAAATCATGCAGAGCAGAAGAGGGATTTGGAAAGTTTTCCACACTTTTGACTCGGTGCACAGTAGAATCCAGTGTAGTCTATGAAGCTGTACGAGTAATCCACTCAAGCATGGCAAAGCATTGTCTGGAAGAGCTTACAACTACTTTTAACGTGTCCAAAGCACAGATCACTGACTTCCTTCTGATGACAGATTTGTTTTATGATTGCATTCAGGGAAAGAACAAACTCATGCAGGATGTCCACAGTATGCTTGTGAAGAGAAATTACGCACCCGAGACTCTTCCAGCAGAATGCCAGTTTTCACCTCTTATCCAAGCAATTACAAAGGAGACCCCTGGGTTTGAGGAAAACGTCTTGCGCAATGCTGCAAAGCGCTTTGAAAAGGACGCGGTAATATCCCAGCTTCTTTCTAGGTACCATTATCTGAGGAAGAAGGACTTCAGAGAGGCAAAGGACTGGGCAAAGAGGGCAAGAGAACTGCAGAATAACTCTTACAATTGTGATACATCAGCACAGGTCATTAAGCATGAGCTGAAAGATGCTATCAGCAGTGACAAAGATGATCTTGTAAAACCCAGCAAATTGAAAGAATACCTCAAAATGGCTGTCTCTGCAACAGATGCTTTCAAGGAAACCCAGGATATTGCCAGAAAGGAAGCTATTGTTCGCCGTCTAGGAAAAAAAGACTTCAGCCCCTACAATATTGCAGGTTGCCTTGGTGAGCTTCAGATTGCAGTAATAGTCATTGACATTCTAGAGAAGATTCCAGTTTTTTCCCTAGACGAGCTTCGACGAAACATTCTAATTCAAGTTCTCTCTGGTAAGATGAAAATACAGGATGTGGCAACAAATGATTTCAAGAAACAAAAGCATACATCATATTACCATTTTCTGCTGGAATTTGGAGACCTTCTTTACAATCTTAAAGACAACATGAAGAAGCAATTTGATTTTCTTGACCGTTATTTTGTCAACTTGGGCCCATTTTTTTTCCACAAAGAAAATCGAGGGTTGACATTACGGCAAGAGGTGAACAAGTGCTTCCAACAGTATGCAAAACTGTTTTGCAAGTTCGATTCAAAAGAACTGGCGAAAAACAAGATGTTGAGTAACTTCCTCAAAACTGAAAAAGCACGACAATATCTGGAGAGAAACAGGGCTGATTCTTACACTGGACTGTTGGAATGTCTGTCCAATGAAGCCTCTGCCAAGAACATTGAACAAATTGTTGATCAGTATGATTTTATTTTAAAAAACACAGTGCCTCAAGAGCAGGGGCACTTCAAGGACACGGTCAACTTCATCTATGCAAATATTGTTCTCAGTGTGGTTCGACCTGGATCTCAGAAACTCCAGGCTTACAGGATGCTTCATCAGCTACTCTGTGAAACACTTGGGCGTCTTACTCCCCTCAGTGAAAGTCTGCCACTGCATTTCATCTCAGTTGTGCTGCTATGGCCAGACACTGTTTCAGCGAATGATAACGTGGGAAGGTATATATCACAGATGCGAACTTCTTTTTCAAATGAGATGGAGTCAGTGTCCAATGGCAAAAGAGCAGCTGTTCATTTTTACTTGGGGAAGAAGGCAGGTTATGAACGCCTGATCACACAAAAAAACATTGATGAATGTGTGGGATCAGAGAAGAACATGACCCTCTTGCAAAATGGAAAGATATGGAAGAATGAAAAAGTCAGGGACACCCTCCGCAGAGTTACTGGAAAAATTGGTAAAAATTGCATTATGGCAGACACATCGAGTGCAAATGTAAAAATTCGAGTTTTTCCAGCGTTCAAATGTCAGCTGTCTTGGGGATTAGAGGCCAAAGTGTCATTTTTTGTTGGATTCACCATGAATGGGCCAGTTGCGCTTGACGTGCAGCTTGAGCCATAGTTTTTCTGTGCACAGACTGTAATTCTGGATTTTTTGAAACAGCCTTTTGATGGTTTACCCAAACAATATATGGCACTGAATCGGTGGACCAAAAATTGAAGCTGTATGCTTTGTACATCTTTTTCTTTGATATCTATAGAGAGTTTGATTTTCTATCAATTGCTGGGGTTCATTGGTAACCCTATATATCATCTCATTTTTTCTGCAGTACTCAAGTACCTTTTTGTTTGAGAGTTTTTTGACATGAAAATTATGAATCATTGTGCTTTTAGCCAAACAATTACTGTGCTTCAACAAATTATTTCTATATACATCTGTACTTTTTCATACATTTTTTTTCTCCTCACTTTCTCAGACTGTGATATAAGTTTCAAATAAGAGTATAATTATGTGATGTTGACCCATTATATGTTGACACAGTCATTCTGTATATTGTTGATTTTGTTTTAAATACTGTTTTAAATTAGGGTACTTGCAGAGATTTTCAGTTGACTATGAAATGTTTGTACTATGAAATTTTAAATGCAGTGTTTCAAAACTTGACTTTACTTTTCTGGGGTTTTTTTTGCTCACCTCTTTCTCAGACTGTGATGTAAGTTACACAAGTATAATTATGTGATATTATATTTTGGTTGACACAATCATTCTGTATATTGTTGTTGTTTTAAAGCCTGTTTTAATTGAATGTGCTTGCAGAAATTTCCAGTAGACTAATGAATATTTCGATAATGAAATTTTAAATGCAATGTTTCAAAACTAGACTTTATTTTTGGTTTTACTTTATTTTACGATTTGTACTCACCTGCTTGCTACCTACTGTGTTAAAAATACTGAAAATAAATTATCTGGTGCACTGCTATTCTACGTTGTTGTTCAATTATTCATTATTCCTCTACACCATATAGGGTTTCAAGTTACAATATGAAGCCCAGGTTAGATTTATAGCATCTAGAGGACCCCTGAATATATAGAGAACATTTTTGTCAAGTGTCTAAGCACACACTGCACAATCAGCTACTTCAAGGAACACCAATTTCTGACCCAGGTTCAACTGAGCGCACACACACACATACATAGACACACACACACACACACACACACACACACACACACAGCTTGTGTAGGCTTCATGGAAGACCATTACCAATAGAATGGGATGCTCTGGAGCAGCCTGACATGAGCCTACATCCAGCATGCCTAAATCAGTGTTGGCAAAGATATAAAGTCAAAATCCAGTAGCAGCACCTGATTTCACTAATGTTGTCTTTGTTTTAAATTCTGAAACTGCCTATTAATGCCCTTGATTTTGATAGACAAGTTGGGTAAGCAGTTTTCTTCAAACATTCGAACATATGATTATCATAGAAAATTAACCAAGTTGAACAAAAGATGAAAATTGTTCATCTGAGTTTCTGTCACTTAACATTTGAGGAAATCTTTAAAAAATTGATTTAAAAATATGAGGCTTAATAATACAAAATTATTGGGGACGAATGAAGCTAATTAACTATTTCAGCCAATGCTGGGAATTTGGATTAGTGTGTGCATTCTTGAAATCCACCACTAGAGTGTGATCAAAATCTTTTTTGAATTCTGTCATCATTACCCAAGTGTACTGCAAAGTCAACAGTTTGGCCTATTTGCCGTCTTAGCCGTGCCAGTGATATGTAAGGGTAGACAACTTTGCCTGTACTTGAGACTTAATAAACCCACCGAGTTAGTTTATTAAAAGTTTTTTTTGTTTTTGTTTGTCATTTTGTCTTTAGAAGGTACTGCCTCCACATTATTTCATTATTAATCTTATTTAATCTGATTGATTTAAATAAACACATTTGCTAGTTATGAACAAGTCTTTTCTTTATCTTACAGGAAGTAATCTGAAGCTTTTACAATAATCATGATTTGGCACAGTTTGGTAAGTTGTTTTGGGGCTGTATAGATAAAAAACGCTGGGCAATTTCTTCATTTAAAGCAGAGGCAGTGAAAATATGCACTATGTACACTTGAAATCCTCAAACATAAACGAGTGCCCTGTTGAACCCCCTCCTCTTCCTGTCTTTCAAACCATTTTATGAATTCCAACCTTTGTCTATGGGCTGGCACGCAAAGTGCAGACTGGGATTGTGTTTTAATTGAAATGGGGAAAATGAAGGATGGTTTCCTCTGAGTGAGTTAGATTTATGGAGCCTGTCTTGCCCACTGGCCCCATGGTCTCTCTGATCTGCTTTTACTTCCTCACCACTGTGACCGAGGGTCATTAGAGACCCCGAAATGGCCAGATTGGCGAGCAGCCGATCCAATGCTGCTTTGTTTTTCAATGAAATTACTATATTTAACACAAGCAGAAGTGGGCCAGTACGCATCTGCATGAAATTGTTGTTTCCTGTTATATTTTTTTTTTCTGGATGGGTTTTTTCCCCATCCAGCTTGATATTCCGGTTCTATGTATCTTTTTGTACAATTATAATGGGACATTTTAAAGAGGATCCAGTATTATGATATGACTGTTACAAAGGAAAGCAGTAAAAAAGGATGTGTGTCTGTAAAACATTATGCTATCTAGAGATCCAGTGTTATGAGCCTATGGTGAGTGAAATCACAGACAAAAAAGACTTTCTGTGAATCCTGTATTCATAGTGCTTTATAAAACCATGAGGCGTTATATTGCATGCATAATACCTTACCATGCTTGACATAAACCTGTATGATTGCACATGGGCAATCATGGTTACATGTACGTATAACACTTAATAAAAGGAGAGCATATGAGAGTAATGTCAGGTTCCATATCACATTATCATAAGACCAGCATAGTAATGTTATTTTTATTGGTATATTTGTACATCCTTATTGCTGAATATCATCACTTCCACAACAAAAGCCTATGGAGTGAGTCATCATAAAAAAACAATCTTAAATTCTATGCATTCTGTAGTGTTGAGCAGTGTTGTGGACACTCAAAATTGTGATAAACTGTTGAAAATAAAACTGAGTCATCTCACACAGAAGAATGGGTATTATCAGCCTGCTACCGTACTGACAGAACAGGAGGTACAGCTGTCTACAGTAAAAAAAAAAAAGATCAAGTGAGTGGTGCATTTGCTACCATGCCATTCGTAACTATCACTAAACTTCACTGTTCTCATTAACTTTGCAAAATGAAACAGCTCTCTGTAACACTCACACTCCAGTATTTTTCAATGTTTTGAAAAAAGCCTACACACTTCTTTTATATGTCATGTGAGTTTGATCTAAAGCTGTACTTTTGTTTCTAATGTTGTTTGTCTAATGTCTGTAACCTAAAGTATGTTACACTGATGTGTGTTAGATCAAGGATCAGTGCTAAAGTAACATCAAGCAAAGCAAATGGCGAATGAGGTTTAATGAACATACAAGCAAATGTATTTAACAGCTAGTAAATACAGTCATACTGAAGTGCATATAATGATACCAGTGTTTCTATTGCTGAGGCTGATTAACAGTTTCATTTGCAAACTAATTTTAATGAAGTTATTCAAGGAGTTGCAACAGTCAGCTTGATGTACTGCACTTGTGAATGGATCAATGAGATGGATAGTTCAGCATTTTTGTATAAGTATATATGATGTATAAATGTATGATTTTGATTATCATTTTATCATTTTAGGCTAATAATTAGTATGAAATACTTCATATGGTGGGTCTAGGTCAATGATGAGCTGGTAAGTGGATGAAGGGGCGCTGCAAACACCATAATGTTGAAAACGCGTATCAACAAAAATAGAAGAGGTCATCGTTTCAGGATGCTTGTGTGTGTATGACTGAAGACTAAACACAGACACGTTCCCCCTACGATTCCTAAATTACCCCTTTCTTTAAAAGAAAGCAAAATGTGTTGGCCAAGCACATTTGAATGGCAAAGGACAACAGAAAAAGCACATTTCATGTTTGTTTGTGCACATAGTTTGGACTGTTGAAAAGCGTTCACGTGAAGAAGCTGAGCTTGTCCTTGCCACTGAGTCACAGTTTAGATATAAAAAATGAAAGGATGGTCTGTGTGAATTCAGTATAAAACAACTGAAGTATCTTTCTTAGTCATTAATCCTGAAGACGTTTTATGGCTGCCTAATGAACTTGCCTCTGAACTGAATTTGGATTTGATACATTAGCAATGGAATTGAAACTATCCATCGGGTTAATCTACTAAACCGATGATGAAAACGCATGAATAATCAAAGCTTTAAAAAATTAGTATCATGAAAATACTGTATCATTGCTGATATCTAGGTAAGCAGAATTGGCCAGACTCCAAATAAAATGACATATCCCTAAAATGCGTCCTGGTGTCTTTGCGACATTCACTGTAAAAATGTTGTATAACTGTAAAATCTTTTTTTTTTTTTTTTACAAATATAGAACTTGAATATTTCGATTAAAATGCAAAATATCTATTTAAATATAGTTTGTGATGAAGGTCACTGGGGCTCTGTTTGCTGTTAGAGTTCACCTAAGCAAATTACAGTGAAATGCAGAGCAGCCAGCACAGGCCGCTGTGGGGTCTAGAGGGTTATAAATGCATTTAGAATGCATTATGAATGCCAGATTTGTGCAGACACGATCGAAACAAATGGACAGTGTCAGAGATTCATCTGGCATAGAACTACACAAAAAGTAATATCTTTACAAATGTAAGAGTGGGTCATGTGTCATTTTTCATCATAGTCAATTTGTGTTTTAGCTCTGACTATTCATTATAACTCCAAATCAAACACTAAGTATCTACAGTATTTTGATTACAAATAGTACATATACTTGAAGAATTATAATCTATTGCATAACCACACCCTGACTTTGTTGTTTAGTTTATCATGTACACACTGCATATTTTGTTAAATTATATATCCACCAGGAGTAGCTGGAGGAATATGTTCATTTTCTTTTTAGACCTAGACATTCCTCACATTCTTGTGCTGCTCTGCTGGATCACGTTTAAAGGGAGATTCCCATTACATCCAACCTGCTTTTTTTCAAAGCCTTCTCTTTTCTTTGGTGCCTCAACTTAAGAGAATATCGAGCTCTCTCGAGACTTTGTTCAAACACTGTGCTTCATGAAGACAACCCCAGAAAACTGTTTCCATGATCCCAGTCCTCTAATGACTGGACTCCCCC
>JBBPCX010069380.1:0-11414 GCA_037974365.1 Hydrocynus forskahlii | reverse complement strand
TAAGAGGCTACAGATGATAATAAACTAAGAGCCGTTTGGGAGCCGAAAGAACCGGCTCTTCTTTGGGAGCCGTGCCATAAGAGCCGGCTCTCTGAAAAGAGCCGAACTTCCCATCACTGTGAGCCACTGAGTGGGGAGCCGGCTCTCACTCGAAAGGGGGTCGGCTCTTCTGATTCACTACAATGACACACTGCGCATGACACATCACTACTGTAATTACAGAATGCCACTCTCTTCACTGAAAGCAATCACTGGGATTTCTTACCTGTATACTACTTATTGACTTAGGAAATGATTTTAATGAAATGATCATTAAAAGTTAAACTAGAGAAATTTGTAAGAATTGAACTATTAAAGGATACCACTTAGACAAATGTACATTTCTTCGTCTACACATTATTAACTAATGGACATTTATTCATAAATATTACTTGAAAATCCGTGATGGGATGTTGTGAAGGTTCTGGAAGGTTTGGAAGAGGCAACGGAGGTAATTTAGTCAGGATAACAGTTTAAAAGAACAGTTCATATTTGTCGTAGGCTCAACTTTATAGGTTATCGTGGATTTTAATTTTACAAACTACACATTCACACTTTAAAATGCCCAAACTAACTTTAAAATCCAAAACACAACAGAGAAGTTGAAGATTGAAGTTTGATTAAAACGGTTTGCGAAGTGTTACACAAGCGAACTGGTGGTGTAAGTTGAACAAAGCGAGAACTTACCCGTTTCAAAGTGGTCTTTATAGAACTCCCCTCCGGAAAAAGAGCAAAAAGACATGGTTATAAGTCTGTTGGTGCTGGTGGACAAACCCTCGACTAGAAATAATCCTCCTGAGACAGGTTACCAAACTCCAGTCCCACTACAGTTAAAAGGTTTACTTCATTGGGTACACGTGACCATTAACGTCACACTTGTGCAACAGTGAATGAGTCGCGTCCACACGGTGGTAGCATTTCTTACAACAATATAATGTACTGATATGCTAAATGGATAAAAGTATTGGGAGACGTGTGTTTTTCAAGCATTGAGCTAGGCCCCTTAATTTCAGGGAAGGGTAATCTTAATGCTTCAGCATACCAAGACATTTTGGCCAACGACATGCTTAAAACGTTATGGAACCAGTGTTTGGGGGCGGCCATTTTCTATTCCAGCATGACCGTGCCCCAGACATAGCTGGATGAGTTAGGTGTGAAAGAACTTGACTGACCCGTACAGAGCCCAGACCTCAAACCCATCCAACACTTTTGGGATGAACTGGAACAGAGATTGCGACCTCATAAATGCTCTACGGAATTTATGGGCACAAACTCCCTCGGAAACACAGCAAAATCTTGTTCTTCCAAGAACAGTGGAAGGTGTTGTAGCTGCAAAGGGGGGACCAACTCCGTATTAAAGTTTATAAGATGACCTTGGGGCAGCTGGTGGCCTAGTGGTTAAGACGTTGCCCCTACAATCTGAGGGATTTGGGTTTGAATCCCCTCACTGAGCTATCCTTGAGCACTGTACTGTCACTCCACACTGGTGGCAGCCAACTGCTTGACTAGATGAATGAGTTAAATATAGAGAAAGAATTTCGCGCTGTGGTGTTCACATGTGACTATAAGGGGCCGCTTTACTCACTCATGAACACACACAATGTGAAATTATTTCTTTAAGGGGCCACTTTACTTCATGTATTTGACTGCAGTGTCATTAAAGCCCCTGTTGGCGTAATGGTTAGGTGTCTCAATACTTTTGTCCATGCAGGAGTGGGCAGCTCCGGTCCTAGACTGCGTAAACTACGTATTCCCATCCGTGTGATCTCCGCTACTTTACCAAAATGCAGTAGTCCTTCTGCTGGCTCTCAGTCAGTCCACATTTTTGTGCTATCCTTACGTGTTGTGATTTTAATACAACCACGATGTGAACCAGCAGGCAGGTCATTTGAGTCGACCAGTGTGAGAATCACTGCCTCAAGTACTCAGCTACTTTTCGGTGCTCATTCTGCATTAAAAATGACCCCGTACTGCTAAATCTATAGACCTTTTTCAGCAATCTTTACTTGGATAAGAATATGAGTTCTGTCCGTCCAGAAATCTAAAGAGCATCACTGTCCAAGGGCCAGTATCAGACTGGGCGGCACTCTTCACTGACTACTGATTTATTATGCTTTTTATGTTTGTCATTCTGGGCTAAATTATGTTCTGCTTGATCAAAAGAATTTTCTTTCGTCTTCTTCCCAGACCACAAAACCTTGAAATTAATTAAACTGAATGTGAAAAATCCAAGCCAGCCTGTCCTATGTGTACATGATAACAAGTTACATGAATAATTCACTAGAAAAAAAATCACCTGGTGTAAAAGGTCTTTCACTTATCACCTATTGTTCCTTAATGATGGGAAGTGTTGAGGGGTTGTAATCCTTTAGGTTCCTGCTATCTGGGTTACACATATTTCAGTCAGACCAATGGGGAGCTGAAGTCAGTTCCCCTGCAGTATGCAGGCCAACTGAAGAAGGCAGTCACATTTTCAGGTCACCTATATAGCATTATCAGCTCAGGTTTTCATTGCAGGATTTTGGTTTCCCCTTTTTGTGTTATTTTTAAACATATCAAGTCCAGTAGGTTTATTGTAATTTCACCCAGAGACACAATATTCAGTGAAACAAAACACATAACACGACAAAGAAATTAGACAACAAAATATTGAAGGATTATGAATTTCTGAACGTCTTATGGAAGCAGCTAAGGACACACTGTCTGAAATTCACACACCAACTGGCCACTATTTAAAGGTAATTGCGTGTAGTTCATCAGAAACGTTTGTTTTATGCGATCACCTGCCTGTGACCTCTTCAAGTGCATCTCCCTGTGCATTTCTGCAGTAAAATATAAAATTAAGTGACTCTTATTGTCCCGCATGAAGACACGACAGCACACAGTGGGAACAATGTGAAATTCCTTCTCTAAATTGAACCCATTCACCAAATGAAGCAGTGTCAGCACCCAGGGAGCAGTGTGTGGGTACAGTTCCTTTCTACCTCCGTGGTGCCACTCTCAGTCCTAGCATTCGAACCTGCAAAGTTCCAATCACAGAGGAAACTCCCTAACCACCAGCTGCCCCGGTCACTACGAAACCAAACGCCTTAACTTTACCCCATAAAATGACCTTATTTTGACAATTAAGGGAAAAAAATGCACAGATTAAGGCTGATTAAGGGGTAAAACTACATCATTTTCCCCTTACTTTTTCAAATGTGCCTTAAATTTAAGATTAAGTGGTTTAACACTCAAGCCTTAAATCTAATTTTAAGGTAAAATTAAGGGGTCCGTTTCACAAAGTAACGGCCTCTTCATTCAGATGAAGGGGTTTGGTGCATTTTTAAGGGTAAATTAAGGTGGGGCTAAGCACATTTTAAGTACATTGTGTTTAGTTGTGTATGGTGGATAACACTCCTTTGTCGGGAGGCACAAATCCAGTCCCACAGCACCTGTGTCTGTCCCACTTCAATGATTTCCCTGCTCAAACACACCTGATTCAAATCACATGTTAATTGCCAGGTTTAGTGTGTGTGTTCTACCAAACTGTGCTGGACACTGGCCCTCCAGGAATGTAGCTGGGGATCCCTGCTCTAGAGGTAAACACTACACAGTCAAAACCTTGTTTCACAAGCACTCCATATTATCTACAAGCTGTCATAGGACTTCCAGTTCACCCCACAGGTGATGGGCAGGGTTCAGGTCAGAGCTCTGTGCAGGCCAAACTAGTTCTTCCATCACAAACCTCTCTTTATGGGTCACGCTTTGCACAGAAAATACCTTTTGTTGGCCCAAAGCTGGAAGCACAGACTTCTCCATAAAGTCACTGTGTGCTATAGTAATAAGAATTACCTGGAACAAAGGGGAAGAGCCCAAAACCAATTATTAGAATGGGTGTCCAAGTACTTTTAGTATTTATTTTCCTTATGGGGTAAAATGTACTTCTGGTTACATAGTAGTACGTTGCACAGGTAAATATTACAACATTTTGTACTTTGAAAGTGTCTTTGTAGGTATATTTAGATGTGTCCCAAGCGATTAAAGGCTAGAGATTAAATGCCAGAAAACCTTGAACAATATTTATGCTATGTTTCTTAATCTATCTAGTAATATTTACCTTACATTTGTTTTTTGATAGAATATTTATGATAAAAGCAAGATTATGTAGGACTTGTAGATTACATAAAACAAGTCATTTGACACAGGTGTTATAAAACAGCTGAAATACAGCACATTTGTGTAAAAACTCTTGCCCATTCTCTAAACCTTGTCAAAGTGAGAGCATGTTGTGCTACACTAAACCTGTTTAAGGGCTAAAAAGTTTTTTGGTGGTTTTTTTGCCTGTGAAGTTACCTTTTTGGAGTTTTTTTCAAACAGCTGTCTCTCAGAAGGTATTTGTTAGACAGCAATGGTGACCACATAATATACACATCTTTAAGTGGACACATTGTGTATTTGGACTTATAACTGCACTTCAGTACTTATAATTCATCTGTATCTGAATGCCCAATACACACAACCTATTTTCCAGTGGTTTTTGGAAATTGTAGAGACATTCCTTGTACATGACTTACAAATGTGCCGACCTAAATGATGGCTGATCATCATTCGGCTGATACCACTGGTTTATTTTCACTATAAAGAGTTTTAAAGAGTTTTGTTCACGAAGAAAGGTGAAATCTTTACACAACTTGGTAAATGAATGATAAGTGGTAAAAAAAACCATAATGGGTTTATCAAGAAATCAGGGGTTACATTTTTGAAAATAATATAAATAGTATAAAAAAAGGCATGTGGCTACACAGCTCAGAACTGACTGTGTTCCTGTCATACTTTATTAGTTTCTCATGCCAAAAAACAGTTCTTAAATTTACAGAAAAGTCTTTTGGAATATTTCTATTGGCCCATTCATGATGAATTTTATTTCGAGTTTGTTTTGAGTAAGGTACCATCCCCACACACTGCTCCCCGGGCGCTGCATTGCTGGCTGCCTGCTGCTTCACTTAATGAATGGATTAAATGCAGAGAACAAATTTGTGTTCACACTGTGTGCTGGACTGTGTTCGTGTGTGACAAATGGGACACATCACTGCCGCAGCCGGACCTTTCAGCTGAGGCAACAAATGAGATTACAGGTTTTAAAAACTGAATTTGAATTCAATTAATTACAACAGATATATTTCAATTTCTGACGAAATTGGTATTTTCATTTTTGTTCTGTGAAGGAACTGCAGGGACCGCGATTGTCGTCATGTCAGTATCGATTCGCCGGTCTGTGGAGCACAGCGAGACAGAGCAGTCCTCTGTGAGTCCACTCTGACGGAAAGATCATTCTCCTAGCAGCCGTCCGGACTCTAACGCTGAGGGGGTGTCTGTAGTTGTGGCTGCCCACCTGTTAGGAGAGCATTACATAATCCCTCACTGCAGCAGAGGGGCGCGGAACAGGGAGCCGCGGCTGGTGACGGTACTGATCTAATCTGGATTAAAAAGAGTGGAGGAGGTACGGGACCGGGACAGCAGCTACGCAGAGACCCGTCCGCCACGTGTTTGCAGATATTTCTGCCCAGTATCGAGTTCAGTCCGGCTCTCGGCTTCTTTTGCATCGCTTTTTTGCTGCACTGTCTGCAGCAGAGCCTCCTGGCGCTCCACGCGGGTAATACTGGACCCCCTCCTCCCACCCGGAGAATCCACTGCCTTCGCACTAACCTGGACTACAGTTAGGAATAGACCGGGGAAATAGGAAAAGTGCTCTTTTGGGGGGTCCTTGTTGGACTCTTTCCTTCACATAATGGTCGAATTCAGGTGAGTTCTTATGTTATGTTCTTATGTTTATGTTAACATTAAAGACTTAGACTGTGTCAGATTTTGGCCTGTGTGTCCTGATCCAAGTAGAGATATTTGAGTAGCAGAAGAACACAGAAAATTACACATGCTGCTCATACACTGTATGTCCAAAAGTAACCAGACAGTGATCTAAATGGGCTACTTTAAGCTATTAGCATTGCTGACTCACGTGTAATCTAAATAAAATTGGGTGACTAAAGTGACAGTGTTCAATCCCAAGCATTGACTAGTGGGGTTTAAATTCTCTGGCTGTGTGACAAGGAAACAGCCTTATCTAGAGTGATCTATCACTTGAGTTGGAGTGGTTTGTGCTGTAGAAATGCTCTTGTGGCTGCAATCAGATCCTCACAACAATGTTCCAGCATACTTCCTATTAGTGGCCTGAGCAGAGGTCTGCAGACTTTTGGACATGGAGTGCATATACTGCAAAAGAATTGTCCAAAAAATGTCAGACTCTTCATGTAAAGTGGGGGAAAATAACTTTATTTGTGTTTTGAATCATTAGCATGGCTTTATTGCTGAATGAATGGCCATCAGTGGTAGAGGATGTGCCTTATGTCCTAGCTAAGAGGAGAAACTGCAGGCAGAAATGACTATCCTGTCAGCATTTTTGGATAAATAAGCTATAATCTGTAATGCCTCCACCAAGAAAAAAAAATGTGTTCAGCCAATTTACCTCCAATCAGCTTTAATGAAGGTTTAGCCATGGCCATACTCAGACCAATCATGTCTTCTTCTGTTTTTTTCTACATTCCAAACCTACATTCATGAAATTTTGTTAATTCCTAAGGATTTATTTGCTTTGAATCATCTTGTTGTCTTATCTTTGGCATTGCGTCGATTAAATTAATGTAACAGGAACAAATGTTTTACTGCGACAGGCTGTAAAGTGCCTGAAGACACAAAGTGTCTAAATTAAGGAGTTCCAACCTCTCAGGATTCAGCACCACCAGTATACGGATCATCACCTGATCATCTGGAATCACCTGCACCTGCTTCTTCGCTGGTTCAGGCCTGAAGTTAGATATGCTTTGTTATGGCTGAATGATTCATATGTAGGTTGAATGATTCACTGTGTGGCTTAATAAACAAAACACATTCCTCTGAAACTGGTCAGGTTCAGGGACTGGACTGAAAATGAGAGTCTTTGAAAGTCGTCCTTCAGAAAAAGGCATATATATATATTGGACAAAATATATATGGACAAAAAAGACAGTTAGTGCCACATTTTAAAAAATGCCATCATATACAATTATACGCTGAAACTGTCTGTGTGGCCCCTCTCTCATGAGCCCGGTTAGCATAAACGGTTCAGATAGTGAATGAATGAACACACTGTGCTGTGCTAAATACGATCAAACAGGACTAATTGATTAGTGTTCTTTAACTGTCACAATATGCATAGAAAAGCATTTAACAAAAGTCTAGCTTTATAAGTGGCTACTGTTGTTTAATTCACTTTTTGTCTTGTTAGATACATTTACAACTGAATGACCAATGTAATATCAGTCGACAGAGATTCAGCTGCTTCAACATGTCCACTACCCACTTATTTTGCAAGTAAACACTTCCCTGTCAAAGCAGACACAGAAAATTCTGTATTTGAAACCACGGACCTTAGGTCTATCCTGTCCCCCATTGACCTCAGTCTGGGAGTCCGGTGATTGGTGCTGCTACTTTTGACCCACTGACAGCAACTCTACCTTCTTGCCATATCTCCTGTAGTCGGATGCTCACTCTCGCACTGTCCCTAAGCTCATCTCAATCAGTTAGCATCTCCATGTATAACTAACCCTTGGCCTACAGCTAAGAGTCCTTTATCCCTGCCAAAGTAGGGAAATTAGGCCGCCGTTGTTGAACGTACACACATGATACAGGTAAGACTCTTAAGCCTATGATATAACTACACTCTACACTGTTTCAGTACCACTCATTGACGTGGTGGGGACAGGTCATATTTAATGCACTGAATTTGCTTGTTTCAAGAATCAGAATCAGAAAACTTTATGGACTGCTTATATTGCTTATATTATGACGGCAAAGACAACATAAAATATAGTCCAAATAGGTCCAATAAAAATCTGTAGAAAAAACACAAAATATGGATACACACTGTCCAATATACACAAATACATACATTTTCACATAAATAATGTACATCAACAAAATTGTTGCCTAAAGTAGGTAACCTGAAAGACTGTGTGGAAATGATATACTGTAGTTTATTTGTGTTGAAATGATGTAGCCTACTTTTCTGAATGAGGTAAACTCAGTGTATTTCTTTTTCAGTGCAGATCCTGTGGTGATGTATTTGTGTAATTGAGATAATGGTACCTATAATTTGTCTTGTGAAAAGTTGAGCAGTGCTGTGGTCAGTGGTAATGGCATTAGGGTGCTGAATTGAAGTGTTTCATTCACTAATGGCCTTGAAAATGCTGCAAAACCAGTGTAACTCAATCTATACTACTCAGCAGCACATTTACTGAGGACTGTTCTCTTTTACTGTTAAAAACAATGCACTCCGGTGCTGCTATTAAGAGTGTTTGTCTTAAATGTCATTTTCAGTGTGAATTAAAAAAGCTAAGCCTGAATGAGGGCCAAACCTCCCCCAGCTCTTATTATAATAGTTTGGAGACACCTGGACTATCAACATGTTTTAAATTCAAATGTGATTATGTAATTATGGACCATTACAATGGAGTCTTGATTCAATACACTGTTCAATGCAACAAAAATAAGAGGTGGGTAAAAATGTGCACTATTTAACATGTTTATGTTTCCAATATTATTTTGTTGTAGAATCAATCCATTTAAAAGTACAATACCTTAGAATCCTGATCTATTGCTCCATGTCTTAGCCTTAAATATAAAAATATAATACCATGATACTCCGCAATACATTTTCATGAACACAAAATGCCAAAATATGTATTTTTTCTGACATCTGATAAGAAGAAATGTTTAAAAAATAACAAGTAGAGCCACATTTAGAAGTTCTATCAAAAGTACAAATGTATTTGTTCAGTGTTCTTTAAGTACTGAGGATATTTTGATGTTTTTAGAAAAGCATAGTGAGGCATACTGTGATGTAATATACTGTAGTAACAATAAATATGGTTTCATTGATATATTTCTAAAAATAATCTTCTTTGTTGGTTTGTAATTAGGTAGGATATTAAATACAAAAAGGCACTGGTTTATTTACAGGACATATACGTGTTGAAAATGTACGTCTTCTTGCTTTGTGTTGTTGAATGTGTTGAACATTCCTTCATGGATGAGACAAATTACAGCAATTCTCATTCGTAAAATTGTGTGAAATGCTCTTTCCAAAACTTCGCGTGGTTAATAAACACTGTCATATTTGTCCCCAACACCTTTGATGGCAGTGGATACACAGTCTGTCTGCTCAGGGTCTGCTTTATAAGACTGATGGGTTATTGCTGGTGTTTTACTTCCTTGCAGCTTGCTTGAGTCGCTAATGTTAAACTGTGAGTTCGGGCTTTCCGTTCTGAATCTGGCAGGAAAGTCTTAGTCATAAGAGTGTGGCTAACTGTGAATGACACCCAAGTTCTTTCATAACCGACTGAGAGTCTGTGGTTTTTCCATTCATCCTACAGTAGCAGAGTTTAGCTCCACTGATGTTGTTTCAGCTGTTTAATGGACACGCTGTACTTAAATGAACTCTTGATGAACTGGCCCCCTGCAGGCAAGCCTGACAGTCTGATTACATCAAGATGCCAACACACAGCCACAGCTTTCCACCCCTACCGGTACTAAGCTGTCAGCACCATATTTTAGCATGCTTGAGGGCACCTGCCACACCCCAATTAATGAAATCAAAACCAAAATGCAAATAATCAGCAAGTAACAGAATTCTTCAGATGCTGCTTTCTTGTGTTTCCGCTTGCAACACTTGCTTGTGTATTTTCAGTTTCAGTTTGGGTTTTTGCAGGAAACATTGTGATAGCTAGAACACAACTGAAGAATCAACGATTTGCCCTAATGAACTGAAATGGGGTAAATTATCACTCTGGCACAGAAACAGTGCATTTAGAAGGTGAATGAAGGCAGTAGTTTAATCTTCAGTCCAACTCAATTGTATTGCTAACAGCTGTATTCCTTTAATGCTCACTTAAGCTGAATATGTGGCAAATACCTTTCTGGGATTACATGAGTACATATAACAATTGATATATGCCTAGGAACACATTAAAGTCAAATGCCAGTTGTCATGATTGAAGGTTGGTTGCAGCATTTGGCCCCATTTATTCATATTTATTGGATCACAATTCTGCCTTGATTCGCCATAACACAAAGTGCTCACAAAATACACGATAAACAAACTCTTATTTGTTAGAGAGCTCATTTGCATACTACAGTTTTAATGAAAAATGATATTTATTAACACATTAAATAATATAATCCCCTAGAGATGTGTTTTATATGATTTGAGTCATACTCAACATACTCCATTCCATCAGACCTTCATCTTCGACCTTTGCAGCTGATCCCGCAGGCATCTGACTCTCTTTGAGAAAGTTCGAATTGGTTCTTTGCTAGCACAACACCCTTCAAACCAAAGAAAACAAGACAATACCATCTGTAGTCGGTTGGGGATCATGACTGCCCTCTTTGTCTTTTCAAGTGAATATGAGATGGTAACTCATCTTTGTGTTGGTGTGAAAACATGAGGAATGTATGCGGCTGTAGCGGAGTGTTTAGGAGTGTCTGATTAACAGGAAAAAATGCAACGAGGGACTTTCTTTCTCTCTTGCTCTCTCTCTCCTAAGATTGTGATTCATGTCCTCTTACTGTCTGGCTAGGCTGCCACAAGGCTCACTTTATTCAGAGATCACAGACGGTGTGAAAACAGCTTTGGGTGAGAAATGTGTCATTATGTGAGGAAAAAAAAAACACATCAAAAGAGAGCATATTCTTATTCTCTCTCCGTATCTGTCTCTCTCTTTTCAAGACTTCAGGCATAATGTCTTTGAGCAGTAACATATATAGATCCTCTCAAAGCTGTCAAGGGAATTCTCGGACCCTGATATCAATGCGAATGCACATGAACAGAGTCAAATTCATCCGAGCAGAACTAGGGTGGATAGTTTTGCAGCAGAGATGATGTTCTCGATGCTGTGTGCTATTTCTGTGGCTTAAGCCAGCAGCGATAGCCATCTATGGCTGCATGTGTTCTTCTATGAAGCCAGAAGCTTGTGTGTATTTATTCGCTTGTGTGTGAGAGATAATGATGCTAGAATGACAGCAACTGCTGCCTGAAGGAATTTTGTTGATGGTAGTAGCTAGGTAGAGTGCAGACAAATTCATGGAGCGAAGAAAGAGAAAATGGAAGAGGCAGAAGAGTGAACGAAAGCGAGAGAGGGGTGAGATGAAAATTGAAAGTGTGGGCAGAGAGAAAGAAGGAGGAAGGAGAAGAGAAGTAGAGGGAAAGAGAAAAAGAATTAAGAGAATGAGAGGAAAAAAGCAAAGGGTATATATATATATATATATACAGGGAGTGCAGAATTATTAGGCAAATGAGTATT